>JAHQCQ010031143.1:0-90884 GCA_023539305.1 Ilex asprella | reverse complement strand
TCATATCAATAAATGAAAATTATACATAGTGGCTGCGTGTTGACATTAGGTAGTGATGTCGTTGTTTGAATATCAATGTTTTTATTAATTTAATAAAGAAAACAAATGCTTTTGTTGAATGTTAAACGATAAATGTTTAAATTTTATACTTATTCATAATATATAAATTTTTTAGGATTTATTATCTTTTTTTTGAATAAGTAAAATAAAATTAGATCTGTACCTATAGCAGTACAGTGATAAACATTATTAGGGGGCGCTAGGCGAAATGGGGGGGATTTTATTCAAACAGTGATTGACATTGACACCACTGTCATACTTTAGCATGGAGATCTTATCTAACTCAAAGAGATCGATAAATGAAATTAATCATCTTTCTTTTAAGCAGTTTTTTATTGCTAAATACTGCATATGCTCAAAATAATGTCTATATCGTTCATGGTTATGGTGCAAATGTGGATGATCATTAGTTTAATTATCTTGAGGAAAATTTACAAGATAAAAATACTAAAGTTGTAAAGATCGCATTGCCGAACTCCAGCAATCCAAAGCTTTTACAGTGGAAGCAAACCTTAAAAAATAATATTGCTCAAATTGATCAGCATACATTTTTTGTTGCGCACAGTTTAGGATGTATTACGCTGCTTGATTTCCTGTCTGAATCTGATTTTCAACAGATAGGTGGTGTTGTCTGTGTATCGGGATTTTCGAATAAATTGGCAGTACTACCTCAACTGGATTCATATATCACTGAAACGAATAAGGATTTTTCTTTTAAAAATAAAATATTGAATCGGAAAATGTTTATATCGAGTAATGATCAATATGTTCCAACTGATTTAAGTATCTTGTTGGCAGAAAAATTGGAGTTTCCATATGAAATTATTCCCAATGCTGGACATTTTCTAGCCAGTGATGGATATCGGGAATTTCCTCAATTATTAGATTGGCTTCAAATGGTCATTGGTGGTGTTGATGAGGTAGGTGATTCAAATGATTCAGCGCAAAATCAATCAAGGTAATTAATCTTATATTTATTATTCTGGAAGAGCATTACTCACTAAAAATTTACCAAATAAAAAAACCCGCCTAGGCGGGTTTTACAATTCAATCAGATTTAAGCATTTTCACGAGCAATTGCACGGTAACCAATATCTTTACGATATTGAACACCATCAAAAGTCACTTTTTGGCAAAGTTCCAAGGCTTTCGCTTGCGCTTCACCAATTGTGTTGCCTAACGCTGTTACGCAAAGTACACGACCGCCAGCAGTCACTACATCACCATTGGCATTGTTTGCTGTACCTGCATGGAAAATTTTCGCATCTGTCATTTGGGTATCTAAACCCGAAATCACGTCATCTTTGCTCGAAGTTTCAGGATAGCCTTTAGACGCAAGCACAATACCAACAGTTTTACGCTCATCCCACGCAGCTTCAGCGGGTAAGTTACCAGCAATACCGGCTTCTACTAAATCAACCAGAGAAGATTTTAAGCGCATCATGATCGGTTGAGTTTCAGGGTCACCAAAACGGCAGTTAAACTCAATGACACGAGGTTGCCCTTGCTCATCGATCATCAAACCAGCATACAAGAAACCTGTGTAGGTATGACCATCAGCCTTCATACCATCTACAGTTGGACGCATGACTTCTTTCATGACTCTGTCAAAAACATCTGCAGTCACAACTGGGGCAGGGGAATACGCACCCATACCACCCGTATTTGGACCTTGGTCAGCTTCAAAGATACGTTTATGGTCTTGTGACGTTGCCATGGGAAGGATGTTGTCACCATCAATCATACAAATGAACGATGCTTCCTCACCCTCAAGGAATTCTTCAATAACAACACGCGAACCTGCATCACCAAATTTATTGCCTGCAAGCATGTCATCAATTGCATCAAACGCTTCTTGATTGGTCATCGCAACAATGACGCCTTTACCCGCAGCAAGGCCATCTGCCTTAATTACGATTGGTGCGCCATTTTTTTCTACAAATGCTTTGGCTGCATCCACTTCAGTGAATACATCATAGAATGCTGTAGGAATGTTATGACGTTTTAAAAAGTGTTTGGCGAAAGCTTTAGAGCCTTCAAGTTGTGCTGCAAATTGGGTTGGTCCCCAAATTTTAAGGCCAGCTGCTCGTCCTGCATCGACCACACCATTTACAAGCGGTGCTTCAGGACCAACAATAATGAGGTCAACGGCATTATTTTTTGCAAAGTCGATAATGGCAGGGTTGTTGAGAATATCTAAAGCAACATTTTCACATTTATGTTCAGTTGCTGTACCCGCGTTTCCTGGTGCAACAAAAACTTTAGTGACTTGATCGTCTTGCGCAATTTTCCATGCCAATGCATGTTCACGACCACCACTACCCAAAACTAATATGTTCATCTTATGTATCCTTTTTTAATCCCTCCCAACCTCCCTTTATACAGGAAGGGGTATCACGAATTTAAAGAGTCCTGTAGTTCGTGACAAGTCCCTCTTATGAAAAGAGGGACTTAGGGGGATTTTTAAATAATGATTTATTGTGAATTAGTGACGGAAATGACGCATACCCGTGAAGACCATTGCAATACCAGCTTCATCTGCTGCTGCAATTGTTTCTTCATCACGCATTGAACCACCCGGTTGAATAATACATTTGATACCAGCTTTTGCAGCGTTATCAATACCATCACGGAATGGGAAGAATGCATCAGATGCCATAACAGCACCTTCAACCACTAAACCTGCATGTTCAGCTTTGATCGCGGCAATACGTGCAGAGTTTACACGGCTCATTTGACCAGCACCAACACCAATGGTTTGACGGCCTTTAGCATAAACAATAGCATTGGATTTAACGTATTTGGCAACTTTCCAAGCAAAGATTAAATCATCAATTTCTGCTTCAGTAGGGGCACGCTTAGTCACTACTTTAAGATCATCTTTAGTGATCATGCCGAGGTCTTGGTCTTGAACCAATAAACCGCCATTGACACGTTTATAATCGTATTGTGAAGCACGTTCATCAATTTTAGGAAGTTCGCCACATACCAGAACACGGACGTTTTTCTTTGCGCCAGTCACTTCAAGTACACCATCGGCAATACTTGGTGCAATAATCACTTCAACAAATTGACGGTCAACAATTGCTTGAGCTGTAGCAACATCTAACTCACGGTTAAATGCAATGATGCCACCAAATGCTGATTCTGGGTCAGTTGCATATGCAAGATCGTATGCAGCTTTAAGACCATCTAACGATACTGCAACACCACATGGATTTGCATGTTTAACAATGACACACGCTGGTTTTGCAAATGATTTGACACATTCAAGTGCTGCATCTGTATCCGCGATATTGTTATAAGAAAGTTCTTTACCTTGTAACTGCTTAGCAGTTGAAACCGATGCTTCAGTTGCAGTCGATTCTACATAGAAAGCAGCAGATTGATGTGGATTTTCACCATAACGAAGATCTTGTACTTTATTTAACTGGGTATTGAAAGTACGAGCAAATTTGTCAGCTTGACCTTCTTCTTTACCAACACGTGCACCGAGGTAAGAAGCAATCATGCCGTCATACTGGGCAGTATGTTCAAATGCTTTAACCGCTAAATCGAAACGAGTCGCATAAGATAAAGCACCATCCGCTTTAAGTTCTGCAATTACAGTTGCATAATCAGTTGCATTTACGATGATCCCCACAGATGCATGGTTTTTCGCAGCTGCACGAACCATTGTTGGGCCACCAATGTCAATATTTTCAATTGCATCTGCAAGCGAGCAGTCTGGTTTAGCAACAGTAGCAGCAAAAGGATAAAGGTTTACGACAACAAGATCGATTGCATCGATGTTGTGTTCAGCCATGACAGCTTCGTCTAGACCACGACGAGCCAAAATGCCTCCATGAATTTTAGGATGCAGTGTTTTTACACGACCATCCATCATTTCTGGGAAGCCTGTGTGCTCTGAAACTTCAACTACAGCCACATTGTTGTCTTTAAGCAACTTATATGTACCGCCAGTAGATAAAATTTCCACCCCAAGAGCAACAAGGTTCTGGGCAAATTCAACGATCCCGGTTTTATCAGAAACAGAGATTAAAGCGCGTTTAATAGTCATGATCTTCGTCAACAGTTTTTAAGTCTAGAGATTGAACAGGTAGGCAAAATATAGGTAAAAAAAATGCCCACGCAAGCCGTGAGCATTTTATCATTTATTCACTCATTAAACCGTGAGCTTTTAACTTTTTGCGTAAAGTGCCACGGTTCAGTCCGAGAATCTCAGCAGCGCGAGTCTGATTCCCGCGTGTGTATTCTAAGACAACAGATAAAAGAGGTTTCTCCATTTCTGCTAGCACCATGTCGTACACTTGTGATGGTTGCTCACCTTGCAATTGTGCAAAATAGTGACGAACTGCGCGATCTACGTGAATACGAAGAGCGACGTCAGATTGTGCAGTAAAAATAGGAGATTTGCTATTCATGCGAGTTAATCCGAAAATCAAAATATTACTTGGGTAAAGTAATATATAAATGTGGTCTAAAAAAATCTGAGCTCCGTTTTAGATCCTAAAACGGTTGGCTCTAAAACAAGAACAATTAGCTTGCCACAAATCGTCGAGTTGAGTGAAAAATAAGCGTAACAATAGATTAATATTTGTTACAACACTCTTTTAAACAAAAAAATGTTCTACATGCGCGATATTGGATATAAAGCACATAACAAAACAGTATTTTTTTTGAAAAAATGCGAGGAGTTTGCAGGACAAAGCTTTCGTGGCGCATATGATACCATTGTCTAAGAAAAAATGAGCAAGAAAACTACATTTTTTTTCATTTTTTTATAATTTTTTTTAATTTTAAGGGTGAATAATGTCTAATTGGTACTCATCAAAACTTTTTCTTGGCTCTGTAACAACAAATTTAAAAGGATATGGGCTATTTTTAGGAATACGCTTAATTCCAACTAAACTTTCAATCAGATATTGCTCAGGTGTAATCACATGTGTAGCAATGACCTTATTTTGAGCTTTTAAGGTGACTCTTATTAGGGGTAATTCTAAGCTTTTAGAATATTGGTTATTGAGTTGACCTGAAAATTGAGTCTCCTGTCTATCAAGTGCTTTAACTTTAAGATGACTAATCACAATTTGTTTATAGCGTTGATCAACAGTATCACACTGTAAGACGGCACAGGTTTGGGTAAAGACAGTATTCAAAAACGGATAACGATCAGTTAAGTTTGGATTAAACCAAAGGATTTGAAATAATAAAATGCTGAGTAAAGCAAGATTGATCAAGCTCCACGCCAGATAATAAAACGTACTTTTGGGTTTTACTAAATGTTGCCCGTGGTTATTTAAACCTTGTGATAAGTTTAAGCTTGGAATGTTATTGACTGGCTCATTGTTGAAATAATTCAAATTGTTTAAGTATGTTCTTAAATCAATATTGGAGTTTTCAATTTTACGATTAAAAATATCTAAAACATTGGTTTCGATTTGTCGTTTCGTCGTAATGAGGTTTTGTGCCTGACTTTGCACGACAGTCTCAGGATTGATCTTGGGTTGAGCAGGTTGACTGTTTTGTAAATGAATTAATGCATTAAAATTATGTGAACATTTCGGACAACAAACCATACCCTGCGCAACAGTGAGTTGCGTAACTGATACTTTATAAACTGAAGCACAATTTGGGCATCGGGTTTGTTTTTCGGTCATAAATATTTAAATTTTCATAGATTAAACAGCCTTACGCGACCCAGAAATTCTGCACCAGGTTTCTTCACGTTTCTCGACTTCTACTATATCAAAAAATTCAGAATAAATACTAGAAACATCAGTAACTTGCTCTTCAATTACGCCAGCAAGTGCGAACTCTCCCTCAGATTTAATCAAAGTTGAGAATTCTTTAGCAAGAGACATAAGTGGGCCTGCAAGAATATTTGCAACCAAAATATCCGCCTGTTGGTTTTTAAATTCTGCATTGAACTCTTCAGGTAATCCAACATAAAGATTTTCAAGAACACCATTCAGCTCAGCATTTTGTTTGGTCGCCAAGACAGCTTGTGGATCGATATCTGTTGCATAGACTTTCTTCGCACCTAAAAGCAGTGCTGCAACACCGAGGATGCCTGAACCACAACCATAATCAATCACCACTTTATCTTTAACATCGGTTTTGCCTAACCATTGCAGACAAAGGAAAGTAGATGCATGGTTACCTGTACCAAATGCTAAGCCTGGATCAAGTTTGATATTGACGGCATCCGCTTCTGGCGGCTCTATCCATTCAGGTACGATCCAATACTTTTCACCAATTTGAATTGGTTCATAGTAATCCATCCAAGAACGTTCCCATACTTGGTCTTCAAGAAATTCACTACGCATTGGTTCAGTTGGGAGTTGAGTACGAATAAATGTTTCTAGTGCTGTTACATCAATGTCTTCGCCTTCTTCTTGCGCGTAGATTCCTGTAACAATCACTTTATTCCATAGCGGAGTTTCGCCAGGGAGTGGTTCAAGCAAGTCTTGGTTTTCAGCATCATCTAATGTCACGCTGACTGCGCCTAAAGAACTTAACAAGGTTTCAGTAAAATCAACTTGAGCTTGTTCTACAGTAATATGAATTTGTAACCACTTCACGGCAAAGACCTAAATCGTTTTCTTAAAGGCAGTATTGTAGCCGAAACTGGGAAGTTACGCTTATATTCAGTAGCAAAATAAAAAATGGATGCTTAAGCATCCATTTTAGTTGAGGCACATGATGGCTTTATATCGCAGGTTCAGTTTCAGTTGCTGCATGTCTTGAAATTAAGGCACCAAAAATAGCGGCGAAAATATACATAAAGATTGAGTAAACTGCGGCAGGCATAGCGACAGTAGAATTTGCGATGACAGTTAAAGCAATTGTCATGGCTAAGGTACTGTTATGAATGCCGATCTCAAATGCGCATGCGCGTGCTTGAGCACTATTAATACCGAGTAATCTTGGAACAAAGTAGCCAATAACCAGACTGCAAATACAGAAAATCACCGTGGCTAGGCCGACTTGAGTTAGGTATTCCATGATATGTGCACGTTCTTTGGTGATTGCCCCAATAATAATGAGAATCAAAAATACCACTGAGAAAATTCTTAAAGGTTTACTTAATTTTTCAGTAAAGTGTGGCGCATAATGTCGAATGAGCATGCCGATACACACAGGAATTAAAATAATTGCAAAGACTTGCAGTATTTTACTGAACTGCATGGTGATTTGTTGCCCATCATTCATAAAGTATTGAATCGAAAAGTTTACGATCAAAGGCAAGGTGAAGGCAGCAATGACCGAGTTAATTGCAGTTAAGGTAATATTAAGTGCAATGTCACCTTTAAATAAATAACTAAATAGATTGGCGGTACTTCCTCCAGGTGAGGCTGCAAGCAACATTAAACCTACGGCAAGCAAAGGCGGGAGTGCAAGCACCTTACAAATGATAAAAGCGATACCGACCAAAAGTACCAATTGACAGAATAACGCAATCAATACAGCTTTAGGGTGTTTAGAAACTCGCGCAAAATCTTTTGGAGTAAGTTCTAAACCTAGTCCAATCATAATAATGGCGAGGGCGAGGGGAAGCATTATGGTAATTATCCCTGAATCCATAGTTTCATCCTTTTTGTTGTTTTACATTAGGGTCTGTTGACAAATCGTCTATTTATTAAATGTCAACAGACCCTGATTCAATATGTGAATATTCCGTTCTCGATTTGAGTGTAATCGAAAGGTATCGAATTGAAAAATGAAATCTATGACTCAGAAATCTTCTTGAAAATATGTGTTTTAAATATATAGCATTAGGCCGAATAACAATTGATTCATCGTAGACGTAAAACTATATGAATACTGATATTAATCAAGTCTACGCACAGACTTGAAATAAAAAAGGTGCTCCATTTTTTAATGGAACACCTTTTTTGCTCATACATGCTATTTATAAAAGCAGGTATTTATAAAAGCACGTATTTATGCCTAAAGCAGATTATTGCGCTTGGATCGGATCTTCGCTTGGAGCGGCTTGACTCGGTTGCTCCATTGCAGGTTGTTCTGCTTGTGATGCATCATTTGTTGCTGGTGCATCGGCACTCGCTGGAGCAGATTGTTCTACAGCTGGGCGGTTTTCAATGGCTGGTTCAGGCGCTGCAGCAGCGGCAGTTGGGTTGCCACCTGCAGGTGCTGGGAAGCTAAATTGTAATTTACCATTTTCATTTGGTTCACATGTACCGTTAAAAGTTACACCTTTGTTGGCGTAGGTGACCCAGTCACCTTGTTTTTTCTTGGCACATACCTGAATTTGCTTTTTCACTTCGGCTTTGCTGGTGTTTTCATCAGCAGCATGGGCAAAACTAAATGCAACACAACTGAGTAAAGATGCTGTAATTACTTTAGACATGGTATTTTTCATCATGATATTCCTTATATATAAAGTCTCGAAAAAAATAATTTGTCCGTGTATTGTCTATCGTATCGTGAGTTTTTGATAAGTTAAATTCTATTTGTAGGGCAGTCATGAAACGAAGTGTCAATTTATGTTGCCTATGTATAAGAGATGTTTAATCGTTCATACGCATGATTGAGGGAAATAATATTTGTAAAACTGCCTAAAACTAGAAGTAAAATTTTGCTATAATTTCCTGTCATTCTTTTATCTCTCATTTATCACTATGCATTATCCTAAAGTTTACGATGTCATTGTTATCGGTGGCGGTCACGCAGGTACGGAAGCGGCACTGGCTGCGGCGCGTATGGGTCGACAGACTCTGCTTTTGACTCATAACATTGAGACTTTAGGGCAGATGAGCTGTAACCCAGCCATTGGTGGTATTGGTAAATCTCACCTTGTTCGCGAAATTGACGCCTTAGGTGGTGCAATGGCATTGGCTGCAGACAAGGGCGGTATTCAATTTCGTATTTTGAACTCACGTAAAGGCGCAGCTGTACGTGCAACTCGTGCACAAGCTGACCGTATCCGTTATAAAGCCGCGATTCGTCATACACTTGAAAATCAAGCCAATTTAGATATTTTTCAACAATCTGCAGATGACTTAATTGTTGAAGGCGATACGGTTAAAGGTGTAGTGACCCAAATGGGTATTCGCTTTGATGCGAAAACTGTGGTGTTAACCACAGGTACATTCTTAGGTGGCGTGATTCACGTTGGTCTAAATAATTCGTCAGGTGGGCGAGCTGGCGATCCACCATCAATTTCGTTAGCGGCTCGTTTACGTGAATTAAATCTACCAGTAGGCCGTTTAAAAACTGGTACACCACCACGTATTGATGCGCGTTCTGTCGATTTTTCTGTGATGATTCCACAACCGGGTGATTTCCCATCACCAACTATGTCATTTATGGGGGATGC
Source organism: Ilex asprella (assembly GCA_023539305.1). Lineage (NCBI taxonomy): Eukaryota > Viridiplantae > Streptophyta > Magnoliopsida > Aquifoliales > Aquifoliaceae > Ilex > Ilex asprella. The sequence continues at coordinate 81,481 of JAHQCQ010031143.1, read as the reverse complement.
TTCGATGCATCCTGAGCAAGTAAATTGCTATATCACGCATACCAATGCGCGTACTCATGAGATTATTCGTGGTGGTTTAGACCGTTCGCCGATGTATACTGGGGTGATTGAAGGTGTAGGTCCACGTTATTGCCCATCGATTGAAGATAAAATTCATAAATTTGCCGATAAAGATTCGCATCAAGTATTCCTTGAGCCAGAAGGGCTGGATACACACGAACTTTATCCAAATGGTATTTCAACATCTTTACCATTTGATGTGCAGTTTGAGTTGGTACGCTCTATCCGTGGTATGGAGAATGCACACATTCTTCGCCCAGGTTATGCAATTGAATATGATTATTTCAATCCGCAGTCTTTGAAATTCTCACTTGAAACCAAATCGATTAATAACTTGTATTTTGCAGGTCAAATTAACGGTACAACAGGTTATGAAGAAGCTGGTGCACAAGGTTTATTGGCGGGCTTAAATGCTGCACGTCGTGCGTGGGATCAAGAGCAATGGACGCCTAAACGTGATGAAGCGTATATGGGCGTTTTGGTCGACGATTTGATTACCTTAGGTACCAAAGAACCATACCGTATGTTTACCTCTCGTGCGGAATATCGTTTGATGCTTCGTGAAGATAATGCTGATCAACGTTTAACAGCAATTGGCCGTGAAATGGGCTTGGTTGATGATGAGCGTTGGGCTTCTTATTGTGAAAAAATGGAAGCAGTCGAAAAAGAAACAGGTCGTTTACAACACCTTTGGGCTGCACCGAACAATCCAATGGGTAAAAAATTCGTTGAATTGACAGGCGCTGATCTTTCTAAAGAATGTTCTGCAATCGATTTACTTAAACGCCCAAATATCAACTTTGCACAAATTGCTGAATTAACTGGTTCTGAAGTATCTGCATTTGTTGGTGAGCAGATTGAAATTGCTGTGAAATACGAAGGTTATATCAATCGTCAGCAAGAAGATGTTGCGCAAATGAAGCGTTTGGAAGACACCAAAATTCCTGCTGATTTTGATTATGATATCGTTTCAGGACTTTCTCGTGAAATCACCATGAAACTGAAAAATGTATTACCTGAAACATTGGCACAAGCCAGCCGTATCCCGGGTGTAACACCTGCTGCTGTTCAATTGGTGATGATTACAATTCGTAAAAATAACCAAGCGAGAAAATCAGCTTAAGATGTTGAATTGTAAGAAACCCGCTATATGCGGGTTTTTTATTGTCTATGACAAAGGGGAATTTTCATTGAAAATATATTGTCATTATGACAATATAAAAAGTAAATAGATTTTAGAGTAAAACATGACAAAACAAGATCAATTAAAAGGTGCAATCTATGGTTTGTTGGTAGGTGATGCTGTAGGGGTATCTTATGAATTTCTCTTAGCTGAGCAGTTACCAGCCTATGACCAAATTGAAATGCTCCCACCGAATAATTTTGCAAAGACCTATCCTCATATTCCAGTAGGGACATGGTCAGATGATGGCGCACAAGCTTTATGCCTTTTGGATTCATTACTTTATAAAAATAAAATGGATACAGAAGATTTTATGAAACGCATATGTAACTGGTATCAATGTGGTTATATGGCTGTGGATTTTCAAGTATTTGATGTTGGAGTACAAACTGCTGAAGCCATAAGAAACTATCTGTCTGGTGTGCCATTATTACAGGTTGCAAATAATGATGTACTTGCAAATGGCAATGGTTCATTGATGCGGGTATTGCCTTTAGCAATTTGGCATCAAGGTTCAGATATACAATTGATTGAAGATGCTTATGCGCAATCACATGTCACACATGCGCATTTACGTTCTAAAGTTTGTTGTGCTTTATATTGTTTATGGGCAAGGTCTATTTTAAATGGTTTGGATATTGACGCTGCTTGGTCTGATGCAGTGACAAAATTACGTGCTTATTTAAAAGATAAGCCAGACGATCTAGAACAACTAGAATATTACATTCGACCTGATGAATTGGAAAAGGGAACAGGCAGTGGTTATGTGGTTGATTGTTTAAAATCGGCTAGATATGCGTTACAACAAACAACATATCAAGATGTCATTAAAACAGCCATTGCATTTGGTCGAGATACAGATACAACGGCTTGTGTCGCAGGAGGAATCGCTGGATTATATTTTGGTTTTGATTCAATTCCAGAGTCATGGTTAGCGCAGCTCAGAGCTAAAGATTTAGTTGAACCCTTATTGGCCAAACTACTCTCCAATGTGCCAGCTTAAAGGTAAATATTTATGTAAATCAAAGGAAAATCTTAATGATGACCTTTTGATTTTATAAATTCTACAGGCCAACTTGGCCATCTAAGTAATCATCTTTTAATACGCCATCTAGTTTTACTTTACTAAAGTTAAATGTAAACGTTTTTGGATTAAATTGGATGTTTTTTAAAGAGTCTGCTTTTACTTTGGGTGATGGAACAATATTTGAATAAATATTAAAGTGTGATTCAGTAGCCTGATTATCAATGGTTTTTATATATAAGTTATCAAATGGGCTCAAAGAGCTTGACCAAAACTCAATGATATTATGATTTGTAAAAGAGATTTTAAAATGTTTTCCATTAAAGTTAGTTGAGCTGTTATTTAGGGTGTTATATAGCACAATATTATTTTTTATATCAGTTTTTTCAATATTTTGAATTTTTATAGGTGGTTTGGATAAGGTACCTGAAATTTTTCCATTGAGTTTAATTTCTATTTTCTCTGAAGTATCTTCATTATATAACAACGTGTTGTTGAATGTAGCATAACTACTTCCTGAATTTGGATCGATTGACATTGTTATATTCTTACAACCAGTTCTATAAGAATAACAGATATATTCAATAGGATTCGTTATGGAGGTAACATCCATTAATCGAGTAATTTCAGGTTCTTTAGTGAGATCTTGTTTATCAAAAAGTACGCCAACTATATAGCTGTGGTTTTCATTCAATTGATTTTTTGCATTGAATTGAAATTCATAATAATTGTAACTTAGTTCATAAGCGCCTACTTCATTCAGATTTGGAGCTTCAAAGCTTTGCATTACTCTATATAATGGCTTCGTTTGGTCTTGAGTTTCAACATTTGCTTGTAATGAAGTAATTTGATTATCTTTAGTAATGAGTAACTGGCTTTCAACTTTATTTGGCGGGAGTTGCTCAGACGGTGAATTGTTATTATTGGAATCATTTCCACCACCACAACCTGTTAAGTACAAACTTGTTATTGATAATATAAGCATTTTTTTAATCATTGAATATTTCTCATTGGTTACTTTTGATTTTTAATCAAGTGTAGTGTGTTTAACAGATTTAATAAACAGATCCAATCTAACTTTATAAAAATAACTCCTAAACAGAATTGATGAAAAACAAAGCAGTTTTAATTATTTTTCAGTTTGCAAAATCATGGTTATAGTCAATTTACATTCAAACGAGAGGTGAACATCATGACAATGAAATCGATCCGCTACAATAGTGCTGAACTCGCGTGCTGTAACATGTGATGTTTAACATACTCCAATAAATCCCATGTCTTGTGGACATGTAAAAATGTGACATGGGTTTTATATCAGCACAAAAACAATAAAATTTAAAAATAACAATCAAAACAATAAATCAAAGAGCCGAAAGGCTCTTTTTATTTTGATTATATTGGCTTGGGCGAAGTTGCTAGATTATTCAATTTCATGTACCGCATTAAACACTTCAACAGGCTCAATTCGGACAATCTTTTTACCAAAACTTCTTAACCACCATACCAATTGTGAGGTAAATGGAACCACAGCACTGACTTGATACAACTCTTCATTCAGTTGTTCAACTTTTTGTTCTTTACTGAGTTGGCTTTCCGTGAAGTATTGTGCATCATCTTCGTGCATGACTAATTTTAATTCAACATTTTCGGTCGGTCGAGAAAAGTCGACTCTAAAGCCCAGCGCACCAGAATCGATATATTCATCAATATCGAATTTGACAGGGTGTAAAGCACGTAAATCTAAAACAGTTGCAGATTTAAAACGATGTAATGCAAAGGTCTGAACTTCTGTCTTGTCATGACGCGTACAAATCAAATAAATAATTGCACCTTTTTGAACCAAACCTAAAGGATTTAGAGTATAGGTTTTTTCTTCACCCTGATAACCGCGTGCACGATAGACACATTCAATTTGTTTATCTTGTAGTAGTCCTTCATAAATGGCTTGCTGTGCATGTCTTTCCACCAGAGGTGGGATTACTGGTTGGCTAGCAGGCACAATTCGAACACGGTTAATCCATTGTCGAACATTGTTCTGCGTAGAAAGGCTTCGCCGTGCCAAATCGAACCAAGGGTTCATTTCATCAATTAAACTTGGTGGAAGCAGGTGTTTTAAATGTTCTTCAACCATCATAAACGTGACTGCTTGCGAGCTGGTCATATGCGGCAGACTTTGAATCGGTGCATCTGAACGCCAACGCCAGCCTTGTGGTACGGTTTTGTTACTCTCGATCGGAAAGCGTTGAGCAATCTGATTTAGATCACGCTGAATCGTACGTAGACTGATTTCGATCCCTTCACGTTCTAAAACTTCTTGTAATTCACGTGTGCCCATCCACTTCCCTGTAGAGAGTCGGGACAGGATTTGCCATTGGCGATAGAGGCTATTGGAAGTTTCTTTTTCTTGTGCAGACATGGTTTGGTATCAATGGAATCGTGAATGTTTAAGGGAAATAAATCAGCTACACAATAGAAAATTAAAACTGATTCTGCAAGTTATATCCTGTGACTAGTCGCTTAGGTGTTGAAAATATTAGCTAAAAAATTTTGAAACAAGTTCGATCAAAACTCACATTGAGTGCAATAGCAAACAATGAATTAATAAAACTGAGCCAGAAAGATTTAATTGTACAAGTGAAGAATACAGGATATGGCGATTTAATAATATTTTGGCATTGATATTGCATTATTAAAGAAGCCATTAGAGAAGATAAAAAGAGGTTTGTATGCTAAAAGAAACCATAGATACAAATTCAAGCAATGAGAATTATGCAGATCGCTTCGCTTTGCCAATTGCTGAGGCAGAAGAAAAAACTGAAACGACGAATCAACAACAGATAGGAAATATCCAACAGGCCATCAATCTAAATATCGATGCACAACAAGCCTCACATCATTTACTTAAACAAATGAATTCGGTTTTTTTTAATGAAATGACGGATGATCAGGTTCTTTCACCCGAAACTGCTGAAAAAATCGAAGATTGGTTATCTCAACACAGCATTTACCAACTTGAAAAACTCAATGAAACAGCCAAAGCGCATTTTTTATATCAAGGAATTACTTTTGCAGTTTATGGTGAAAAATCGGGAATTGACCGCACCATACCATTTGATTTAATCCCACGTGTGATTGCCAAGCAACAGTGGAACAAGGTTGCAGCAGGCTGTACACAACGTATTCAAGCCTTAAACCTATTTTTAGCGGATATCTATAATCAACAAAATATTTTAAAAGAAGGTTTAATCCCAGCAGTACAAGTGCTTTCTCATGAAGCTTATCAACCAGTGATGATGAATCATCGCTTGAATGGAAATATTTACAGTCAAATCAGTGGAATTGATATTGTTCGGGACTGCAAAGGTGAGTTTTTTGTCTTAGAAGATAATCTACGTACGCCTTCAGGTGTGTCCTATATGCTTGAAAGTCGTAAGATGAGTCAAAAACTTATGCCTGAATTATGCAATCAACACGTTGCCAATATTGAGTTGTATCCACAATTGTTGCGTGATGTTTTGGCTGAAAATTCAAAAGTAGATTGCCCCACAATCGTGGTTTTAACACCAGGACGTTATAACAGCGCCTATTATGAACATTCATTTTTAGCAAGGGAAATGGGTGTGCCATTGGTGACATCACGTGATCTTTTTGTTGAAAACGACAAGGTTTATGTGAAAACTATCCGTGGGCGTCAACAGGTTGATGTAGTTTATAGGCGTTTGGATGATGGTTTTTTAGACCCATTAAGCTTTAGACCTGATAGCACTTTAGGTGTTGCAGGGCTAATGTCTGCTTATTTAAGTGGAAATGTGGTGATTGCTAATGCACCTGGTACAGGCGTTGCAGATGATAAGTCGATTTATCCCTATGTGGATCAAATGATTGCTTATTATTTAAATGAAAAACCAATTTTGTCCAATGTACCGACGTATCAATGCCGTGAAGCTGAAGCTTTGGATTATGTTTTGGCAAATCTGGATCAATTGGTGGTAAAAGAGGCTCAAGGTTCAGGTGGTTATGGGATGCTCATCGGTCCTAAAGCAACTGAACAAGAAATTGACCTATTTAAAATGAAGTTAATGGCTTCACCCTCTGCGTATATCGCTCAACCCACCTTAAATTTATCTGTTGCACCAACACTAACTTCCCAAGGAATTGCTGAACGTCATATTGATTTACGACCATTTATTCTCAGCTCACCAGAACGCATAGAAATTGTTCCAGGTGGCTTGACTCGTGTTGCGATGCAACAAGGTTCACTGGTGGTCAACTCATCACAAGGTGGTGGAATTAAGGATACATGGGTAATTGATGAATATTCAATTTAGCCCCACCTTCAAATAATCCCAGCCAAAGGAGAGCAAACATGATTTTACTCAGTACCAATGCACAGAATATTTTTTGGTTAGGACGCTATTTAACCCGTATTCAATATTTGTGTAGCCAATTTCCATTTAAAACCAATGAATTGGCTTTAGACTATGCACATGCTTTTTGTTTACCCGCATTTGATGCAAGTTCTTTAAATGAATTGATTTTAGACAATGAGCAACCTGCATCATTTCATCAGCATTTTTTATGTGCCAAAAATAATATTCATGATTTACGTGGGGTGATTTCAGCACAGTCCTTTGCCGAATTAAATCAGTTATTACAACAGGCAGAGCAAAATGCTGGTTTTATTTGTGATGTTTGTGAAGAATGTAATGATGTTTTAGAGGCAGAGGATGATGAATTATTGTTTCTATTTTTTAGCTTAGGGCAAAAAATGGAACAATTTGATCGTCAATTACGTCTGAATCAAGATAAATCAGTGACTTTGACACAATTGAATCATTTGATTGATCGTTTAGATCAACATGGTATGTGTAGTTTGCCTGAAGTTTGGGAAGAACTAAAAAACCAACCAGACCGTATGAATTATTATCATTTTAGTGACCATATTGACTCATTATTTGAATTGGATCGCTTATGAAACTGATGATTAATCACCAAACGCATTACCAATATTCTGAATGGGCAAAAAATAGTATTCAGTATATCAAGATGACACCACAGTCTAATTTGCATCAACAGGTGACGGGTTGGCATGTCAGTGTTCCCGGTGAAAAACACATTAAAAAAGATGCTTTTGATAATGTTTGGTTGACCAGTTCGCAAATTGAGCCTTATCAACAAATGTCCATTATGGCGCAGGGGATTGTCGATATTAATGTAGACAATCAATTTGGTATCGAAGATCAGGTATCGCCTGTGGTTTTTTTACAGCCAACCACTGCAACCTTGTGCAATACAGAAATGATTGCTTTTGCTGAACAGTATATAACGCATAAGCGTTGGGCGAATTTCCAAAAATTAGCAGAAGCTTTATTGCAACATATGCCTTATATCAGCGCAAGTACCACAGTAACGCATACCGCAATGGAATCTTTTTCAGCACGACAAGGGGTATGTCAAGATCATAGCCATGTCTTGATTGCGATGGCCAAAGCATTGGGTGTACCAGCTCGCTATGTTTCTGGTTACTTATATGTAAATAATCAATCGCATTTGGCGAGTCATGCTTGGACAGAGGTATTTTTAGACGGTAAATGGCATGTTATTGATGTCAGTAATCAATTATTCCGCCCAGAATCACATGTCTATGTGGCGATTGGACGCGACTATTGGGATGTTGCACCCGTTCGTGGAGTAAGAGAGCAAGGTGGCACTGAAACCATGTATTCTATTGTTCAAGTGCTTGCATGTTAATGATGGCAATGGTAAATAGTGTGAATAATTGCAGAATGTGATTAATCTCAAATTTAGTTGTATAGGTAGTTTCATGACGTATTGCTGTGCTTTAAGACTCAAACAAGGTTTAGTATTTATTAGTGATACTCGAACCAATGCTGGAGTCGATCACATTTCTGTATATCGAAAACTTTATACGTTTGGGGTAAAAGGCGAACGCTTTATTTGTATTCAAACTTCTGGCAACCTTGCAACGACACAAGCGGTGATTGGACATTTAGAAAATCATTTGGCACTTAAGCAAGAACCCAATTTGTATAGCGTGAATACGATGTTCGAGGTCGCAGGATTGGTTGGGCAAACCCTACGCAAAGTCATTGCAGATGTCACTGAAGATACTCAAGAGCAAAGTAACTATTATTGTAGTTTATTGGTTGGTGGCCAGATCAGTGGAGAGGAAATGCAGCTTTATAATATTTATCCGCAAGGTAATTTTATTTCTGCAACCAGTGATACACCTTATTTTCAAATTGGTGAAAGTAAATATGGTAAACCAATTTTAGATCGTGCCTTAAGTTATGATATGCCTTTAGATGAAGCGTTACGTTGTAGTTTAATTTCATTTGATTCGACTTTACGTTCAAATGTATCTGTTGGTATGCCATTAGATGCGATGATTTATCTTAAAGACAGCCTAGAGGTACCAAAAGGCAAGCGAATTAACGACAGTGATCCTTATTTTCAACACATCAGCAAACAATGGTCTGAAACTTTAAAGAAAGGTTTGCAAGATTTACCTAAACCGACCAATGATTATTTTGAATAGTACTCTATGTGCTTTTAAAGCGAGTTTAATCTCGCTTTTTTTATATTAAAAATTATAAAGAGGTCGCATAAATTCAATTCTATGTTTCTTTTATTCTAAAATTTATATCGAGACAATTGACTAGGTGGATCATGATTTACTTTGTGTTTTTAATAATAGACTTCTTTCATAAGTTCTTTTTAAAACCATAAATCAACATAAAAGCCCCCTCATCCTAGCCTTCTCCCTCTGGGCATAGGTATCTACACAATTAAATCTATTTAAGTTAAATTGGAGAGCATGCTCTCCAATTTAACATTCCACACTTAGATAACCGATTAGTTAAACGCTACGGAAGTCTTGTAAAACTTAATATGAATCCACTTGCTTCATTAGCCCCAGCGCTTAAAGATATTGCCTCTACCCAAAAGACTAGCTTTGCTACAACCCAAGCAGTTTGGCGTTTCTTAAATAACGAAAACGTTTCATTTCAACAACTCAATCAGCCTATTCAAAAACTTGCGCTTGAACAAATCGCTCTATCGAACCATCACTATGCCTTAGTTGCTCATGATTGGTCTCAACTACAATATTTCAAACATAACAACAAGTTAAATAGATTCAAAAGAACACATGCAAGTGACAAAGGCTATGAATTACAAAGCAGTTTATTAATTGATGCGGAAACGGGTTTACCCATTGCACCATTAGATCAAACTTTATGTGATGCTACTGGACGTTATTCAACATTTACTGATGGGCATAAAATAAAAGAAACCCATTTAAATGCACTATGTGAACAAATCGAACATATTGAGTCTTTACCAATAGAAAAGAAACTCGTACATATTATTGATCGTGAAGGAGATTCAATTGCTCATCTTAGATTATTGAATCAACAAGAACATTTATTTCTTATTCGAGGTAAAGAAGGAAATCGTGTTGAATATCAAGGAGAAGATGTTAAGTTAAGGGAAGTGTCAGACCAAATACCAACTACACAAACCCATACAATTCAATATAAAGGGAATTGCGAACAACTCTATGTTGGTGAAACTCAAATCAGTATTACGCGTAATGCAAGACCAATGCAAAAAGACGAAACGGGAAAAAGAGTTCCACCACAAAAGGGAAAGTCATTAACCGTTCGACTGATTGTAGTTGAAGTTAAAAATAAGCAAGGAAAATCACTTTCTCGTTGGAGCTTATTAAGTAATGTATCATCAGAAATTCCAAGTATAGAATTGGCAACTTGGTATTACTGGCGTTGGAAAATAGAAAACTATTTTAAGTTGTTAAAACAGGCGGGCCATGACATTGAGTCATGGCTACAAACAACTCCGCAAGCGATATTAAGACGACTCTTAATTGCAAGTATGGCATGTGTATTAACTTGGCGAATACAGCGAGAAAATGATGAGAAAAATTCAAGAGTTAGAGTCTTTCTAACACGTCTATCAGGAAGGCAACAAAAAAGAGGAACAAGGGAAAGTGCTCCTGCAATTTTGGCTGGTCTGTCAATATTACTGAATACACTACAATTATTATCTGAACATTCGGTTGATGACCTTAAGCTGATTGCTGAAATTGCATTAGAGTCTCTACAAAAAGATGTGTAGATACCAATGCCCATAGGGAGAAGGAACTTTCAATACCAATTTGATTCACTCCACACGATCATTTTTTGATTTATGAGTGATTTTTAATGAATATATATTAAATCACTGTTTTAAATTAAAAAAATTAAAGAGCATGGTTATTATGTATGTGCTGTAAAGCAATCCGAATAAAAAATGATAAACAATTAAATAATAAAATGTTAAGACTTGTATGATCGCAAATAATTGTTTATAAATAATGAAAGTTAAAAATAGAAGAATTACATGACTTTTCAATTATGCTATGCAAGTAAAACAACTTCACCCCATCATCAAATACTCAATGATTTAAGAGATATTTTAGGTGAAGCGAGAGATTTTAATATACTTCATCAAGTTCAAGGCGTTCTGTATTTTGCAGATGAGCATTTTTTTCAATGCCTAGAAGGTGAGGAAGTGATTATCTTACATGTATTGGAAAAATTGCATAAAGATCCAAGACATCATCAGATCAAGCTGTTTAGAGCAGGCCATGTTGAGCAAGGGCATTTTTCACAGTGGTCTATGAAATACGTGAGACGAAATGGCAAAATTCAACAATACTTCGAGAGTAAGGGTTATAACCATTTTCGCCCATTAAGTTTAGATGAACAGGATATCCCGACATTACTTAAACTACTCTATGAGATTGAACAGCCAGAAGAATTTGTCTGAAATCTGAAAACTCTTAAAAAATCCAAGCGATGGCTTGGATTTTCATCTTGAATCGAGAACGCGTGTTTAAAGTTTTTTACGGATAGGGCGAGCACTCATACGGCAGAGTAACTCATAACCGATCGTACCATTGGCAGCAGCCACATCATCAACCAAACGATCTTTGCCCCACAGTTCAACGACTGTACCTAGCGGTGCATCTAAGCCAGTGACATCAATTGCAATCATATCCATTGCGACACGACCAATGATCGCTGTCATTTGACCATTGATGCTGACATAGTTTTGTTGAGGAAAAGCACGCGGATAACCATCCCCATAGCCTATTGAAACAATGGCGATATCCATTTTATTTTTGGAGACAAATGTAGAGCCATAGCCTACAGATTCACCTGCTTGAATATGATTGAGTGCGATGATTTCAGCGGTAAAGCTCATGACAGGTTTGATGTCTAGTTCAGCAACGCTTCGATCTGCAAAGGGAGACGCGCCGTAAAGCATGATACCTGGACGTACAAAATCAAAATTCAGTTCAGGCCATTTAAAAATAGCAGCAGAATTGCAGCATGAAGCTAAGATCGGTTCACAAGCAGCTTTTACCTGTAAGAATTGATCTTTCTGTTGTTCATTTAACGGGTGATGATCCGCATCCGCATTGGCAAAATGCATGATCAGCACACAGGTAAAGCCTTCTGCTTTGAGTGATTGAATCACTTCAATAATTTCAGCCACCTTAAAACCCAATCGATTCATACCGCTATTGAGTTTTACCCAGACTTTTAAACCTTTGTCGATATATTGTTTTTTATGTGCACGTAACCAAGCCAATTGTGGCTGATGATGTACAACGATTTCAAGGTTGTTTTCAAGAACACTAATCATTTCATCAGCGCTGAAAATACCTTCGATGAGAGTAATCGGTTGTTGATAGCCTAATGCTCGAATCTCTAAGGCTTCAGCAAGGCAGGCGACACCAAAGGCATCAGTCGCATTTAAGGCGGCTAAACAGTCCTTGACGCCATGTCCATATGCATTGGCTTTAACCATACTGACAATTTTAGCGCTTGGTGCAAGTTGTTTGACTCGGTTTAAATTATATTGCAGTGCTTCACTGTCAATATAAACTGTTGCTTGACGCACCCTAGTTACTCCTGAGGAATGGCAAAGATTGAATAATGCTAAATCGCATAAATAGAGATAAAAGCCTAACTTTAAAAAAAGTGCAGCTTTAAAACGCTAAATATTGTAGTCCTATCAGCTTTAAATAAACATAAACATTTGTGTTTTTAATGGTTTATTGATTTTGTATCGATAAAATTTTTGCTAAGCGCTTTGCACATAATTTGTAAAGATATTGCACTTTATTTTTTAAATAAAATCGTACATTTTATATTTAAATTTAAGGATTTATTTCGGAGGGTGTATGGGAACATGGTCACATGAACCATTTGGAAATGATACTGCAAGTGATTGGGCCTATGAGTTTGAAGAGCAAGATGGGCATGTTGTCATTGAACAAGCTTTTGATGAAATGATTGATATGGCAACCGAAGAGTTTATCGATGCAGATATTGGCTGTATTGCGCATGCTGCGGCAGATGTTTTAGCTAAATCATTTGGTGAAGGGATTGAAGAAAATGAATATTATCCTGAACCTGTAGAAAAATGGCTAGAACAGAATAAAAACAATGTCAATTATGCGCTTATTCCCAAAGCATTGACTGCATTATTATTATTGACCAGTGAAAACTCTGAATTGGATGAGCTTTGGCAAGATTCAGATGATTATGATGAATGGACTAAGAATATTGAAACATTGAGAGAGACTTTAAGTTCCAAGATTTGAAGGTTAAAATCTCATCTCAACAGCAGTGTTAAATGATGCTAACTTTATTGATCAGCATTATTCTTCATCTTGATATTGCGCATAATACTCAGGCGATAGATTACTAAAGCGCGTATATTGACCTTCAAAGGCTAAACGTACAGTCCCGATCGGGCCATTACGTTGTTTACCAATGATAATTTCAGCTGTGCCTGCTTCTTTCGACTCTTTGTTATAAACCTCATCACGGTAAATAAACATAATTAAATCGGCATCCTGCTCGATTGCACCTGATTCACGTAAGTCGGACATTACCGGACGTTTATTTGGGCGGTTTTCCAGAGAACGGTTAAGCTGTGACAGTGCAATAACAGGGCACATCATTTCCTTGGCAAGGGCTTTTAAGCTTCGTGAAATTTCACCAATCTCACCAACACGGTTATCACCCATGCCTGGCACTTTCATCAATTGTAGATAATCGATCATGATACAACCCAGCTTGCCACCATGTTGTTTGGCAATACGTCGTGCACGTGCCCGAAGTTCCGTTGGTGGCAGTGCAGATGAATCATCAATATAAAGATGTTTTTCTTGTAGCTGTAAAATGGTTCCTGTGACTTTAGACCATTCATCGCCGTCAAGCTTACCTGAACGTAAATGCCCTTGATGGACTTTACCGTATGCTGAAATGAGACGCATGGCGATAGAATCTGCTGGCATCTCCATAGAGAAAACCAGTGCTGGAAGATCACAGTTAAATAACACACTTTCTACAAGGTTCATGGCAAAGGTTGTTTTACCCATCGACGGACGTGCAGCAACAATGATCATATCACCAGCTTGCATACCAGAGGTTTTATTGTCTAACTCCATAAAACCTGTGGTTAAACCAGTGATATTGCCTTCCATTTGAGAAAGTTCATTTAACTTATCAAAAACGTCTGCTACAACTGAGGTAATGGCTTTTGGCCCTTGTGCTTTGGCATTATTATTATGTTGTTCTGCAATAGAGAAAATATTGGTTTCAGCAAGATCTAGAATTTCACTGACTTCACGACCTTTGGTGTCATAAGCATTTTGCAGGATTTCATTGCCCACTTTAATCATGCTTCTTAACGTTGAAAATTCTTTGATTTTGCCCGCATAGGTTTCTAGGTTATAGAAACTTGAAGGTGAATCTGACATCAATTGCATTAAATATTCTTCACCGCCAATTGCATCAAGCAAGTTTTGCTTAATCAGCCAATCGTTGACTAAAACTGCATCATATGGAGAGTTTTCTTGTGCCAGTTTTTCGATTGCACGGAAGATATATTTGTGACGTGTTGCATAAAAATCAGTTTCATTCAAAGTATCACTGACTTGTTCAAAAGACTCAGCAACCGTCATCAATGCAGCCAGTACAGCTTGTTCAATTGCCAAGTTATGAGGAGGCGTACGAAACTCTTTTAACTGAGCATTGTCTTTGTTTTTTGCATCAGTGCTGAAGGGATTCTGTTGAGCTGTGGCAGTTGCCTGAGACATATAAAACCTTGATTTTTAAATCGTGCAAAAACATTATTTACGTAATGTACGTGTGTACTGAAGTACTCACTTATCTTAATGCAAAATACTAAAAGTATCTAACAGTAATACCGATAAGTAGGGGAATGAATCAACTAGAAACAATTTCAGCTGATCCGAGCTAAAATTTAAAGATAAAAAAAGAGCATACAAAAGTATGCTCTTTTTTTCTGCAAGAAATTACTCAGATACGATAGTAACGAGAACTTCAGCAGTAACATCATGATGCAATTGGATTGCGATGTTAAATTCGCCAGTGTGACGAAGTGCACCGTTCGGTAAACGAACTTCAGCACGGTCAACAACAAGACCAGCATTTGTTAACGCGTCAGCGATATCACGAGTACCGATTGAACCGAATAATTTACCTTCATCACCAGCTTTCGCAGTGATAACGATGTTTACTTCGTTCAATTGGTCAGCACGTGCTTGAGCAGCAGCTAAAACTTCAGCTTCACCTTTCTCAAGTTCTGCACGACGAGCTTCAAATGCAGCAGTATTCGCTTCAGTCGCTGCAACTGCTTTACCTTGAGGGATAAGGTAGTTACGGCCGTAACCAGCTTTAACTGAAACTTTATCGCCTAATTTACCAAGGTTTTTAATGCGTTGTAATAAAATAATATCCACGGCTCAACCTCACTTATGATTGTCAGTGTAAGGAATCAACGCTAAGTAGCGAGCTTGTTTGATAGCAAGCGCTAATTGACGTTGGTAACGAGCTTTAGTACCTGTAATACGGCTAGGAACAATCTTGCCGTTTTCAGTGATGTACTGTTTTAAAGTGTCGATATCTTTGTAGTCGATGTACGTAACGTTCTCAGCTGTAAAGCGGCAGAACTTGCGACGACGGTAAAAACGTGCCATTGATGTTCTCCTTATGCTTCAACAGAATCTTGAGCTTGTTGTGCTTCTTCACGTTGAGCTTTACGCGCACGTTTTTCTTCAGCACTCTTAGCGAGTAAAGATTCTTCAGTGATTGCGTTTTCACGACGGATAATCACGTTACGAAGGATTGCATCGTTATAACGGAACAATTCTTCTAATTCATTAAGCGTAGTTTGGTTACATTCAATGTTCATTAAAATGTAATGCGCTTTATGGATTTTGTTAATTGGGTAAGCCAATTGGCGACGGCCCCAATCTTCAAGACGGTGAATTTGACCTTCAGCATCTTTGATGTGAGAAATGTAGCGTTCTACCATTCCCACAACTTGATCGCTTTGGTCTGGGTGTACCAGAATTACGATTTCGTAGTGACGCATTGTCAGCTCCTTACGGTTTATACAGCCCCAACCTTAAAAAGATTGAAGCAAGGAGTCACAATCAGCATAAACTTTAAACAACAGTTTAAAAGCCAGTAGATTGTGCCGCAAAAATTGCGAGCGCCTATTATAGGAAAGTTTGTGCGCAAACACAATTTAATATTCAAATATTTATTGGAATAACCACTAAAATTTTACAGCCCCGAGATTGAATTTCATCTTGTACCTATTTAGATTAAAAATGAATAAAAATATGGATCACTAAAATGACAAACTACAGTACTGAAAAACTTGAAACCATTGAATCTTATATTGAAAACCCTACACAAGACTTCTACTTTGATGTTTTTGATGGTCGTTATGACATTGTCATGGTGGTGGATTGGAGAGAAGAGGATGATGCAATTATTGGCTATTGTGAAAATATTTTAGAAACTGGACAATTGTCTGCTGAACTTGAAAATGCTGATAATCAACAAGGTTTTAGCATCACAATTCATTATGGTGAAAAATCATTGTTGATTCCTTATCAAGGAGAAGGTGCTGATCGTGATACCACACTACGGTCACTCAATGAAATTTTACAACCTGAGTATGAAATCCGTTTCTGTAAAGCTTCTGATGGTTCCGACACATTAGAATTTATTCCACTTCCGAAAAAATTATGGCATCAACTGGATATGAAATATGCGGGAAAAATGGATGCATTATTTGCTCGGTTTGAGCATGATTCTGTTTTTTTTGGAAGTTAATTGGGTCACTCAATTAGAAGTTAAATTGAATAAAAACATCAATTTATTGATTAGATTAATTCATGATTTATTTTGTGGTAATAAAAACACCACAAAACCCTTAAAGTTTGGATCAGTATCAAATTTAAGTTGCTGATCCCATTTACCATGTTGTACCAAGCCAATTTTATAAGGCAGTTTCAATGTTGAAGCCTTGGTTAAATAAGTCTGATAATTTAGAATAGTCGTAGTGCCTTGATAGGTTTGAATCACCATTTCATCAATATTTTCTCTAAATAGCCTAAGTGTAACTGGATCACGCAGATTTGCCCAATCCATCAAACTGGTGATGCTGAGTTGATAATGCTGTGGTAACTGCTTTCTAAGCTGTTGTAGAAATAAGCCATACGCTTTTAAATTTTTAGTTGGTGCATCAAAGTCGATTTGAATACCTTGAATGTGATTGCCTGCGCTTTCCCACTGTCGGACGCGTTGTAAAATTTTTTCTATTTCAGCGCCTTGCCAATTTAAATGATGATTTCGAAAAACTAACCATACTTTTTGATGTGGAATCTTAACCACAGAAATGCCTTGTTGGATCAAGATAGATTGGTTGGAATTTTTCTCCAGCCTAACTTCACCTTGTAAAATATAGATTTCCTTTGCTTTACTTAAATAAGGCGCAGACTTGATATTTCCCCAAATCCAAAAGGTATCATAGTCATTTGCATTGACCTGATCTAAGGCTGTTGCGGATTGACTCGGTTGACACGCCATTAATCCTAAACAACATTGGATTGTCAGTAGAACCGAGAAAATCTGTTTAAGCATGAATCAACTACCAATAATATTTTAAAGATTTTGCCCATGTGGTATTTGGATAGTCACGTTTAATTTGTGCGTACCATTGTTTGCGTGTGGATTTTGTGGCCTCTTTTCCACCACAGACATTTATACTACTCGGCGAATAACACATCACAGCGCGATAAAGCGCATAAGCTTGTAATTCACTTTTAGAATTGGATTTAATAATTTCTTTATAGACCTCACCACGACTAAAAGTTTCACCTGTAAAGGCATTTTTCGGCTGGCTAAAACTTGGACCATAGTAATAGTCACCATAAAAATTTTCTAAAGCAGTGCCTTGATTACGCATATATTCGCCTAGGCATAAACGATAAGTTAAATTTTTTGGATTTTTTTCTAAGCCAGCTGTTAAGGTGCTTAATTTAGGGCATTTGAGCGTTGGTGTAATTTCATGACCATTCCAAACAAAAACTTCGAAGTGGGGTTCTGACTTATAAGCTTTAATTTTGCTGTTGTATGCTTTGTATTCTGAGGCATCTTGAGGTAACCATGTGGTATAGGCTTTATTGAATACCGCATAGTTTTGACTCATTAAGCTTTTATCTAATAATGTATATAAAGCCAGATTCTTTTTATCAGCTGAACTGTCTTTGGCAGTAATGATACTTTCTAAAGCTTTGACATCGGCAATTTGAGTAATGAATGCTTTCTGTAAGCTTGCTTGTTTGATTTTTGAATGATTTCCTAAAAAGGCATTTTGGTTATTGGTGTTTTTATAGTGAATCGCTAGGGCGACTTCTGCCAAAGCTTTTTGATAAGGATTAGCAGAAATTGCGAGTAAATGGTCCCAATATTGTCCAATCAGATTTTTATCACTACTTTTTTCAAGAATGACCCCTTTAAGCGTATATTGGCTGAGTTCTAAATAATTTTGAATGGAATTGGGTTTTTGTTTCGGTAAATAATTTAACGCATCTTGCGGTTTTTTCTGAATAAAATATAAATGAACGGCTTGTAAATAACGGAACAACTCAGGTTGCTCCTTAAATACAGGTTTTTGTGCATTTAACTCGGACCAGCTAATTGGCCGGTACTGCGTAGAATCACTCTGACGCATATACATCAGATCATAAATGGCTAAAAAGAAAGGATCGTTGAGTGTTTTTGCATTGAAGTTTTCTAAACCAAATACCTTGCGATCTATTTCGGCCGCCAATGTGGACATATCGAGATTGTAATAATCTGATCTGGGGTGATCCATCTGCCAAATCATCTCTTTGACTAGCGCATCTTGTTGATTGGCAATCCAGTAGCCTCGGCGTAAAAAGCCTCTGGCACTGGCTACGTATTGACCTTTAGGGTAAAGCTTAAAATAATCAGTAATGCGATTAAAAAAAGTTTTAAGAAGCGCTTGATCAACTTTTTGAGTATCTAAATCACCATAAGTTCCTAATGACTGGCTATACAGCTCATTTAATGATGTGCGGATGAGCATGTATTGAGCGGTTTCTTTTAACCAAGGGTCATCAACTTGGCTTAGTGCTGTAAATATTTTAGTTGCTGAGGAATAGTTAGCTTTGTAAAATAAAATGATCCCATTTAAATAAGAAGCATACTGTTGAGCGGATTGTGTCCATTCTGTATTGACCTGAATCAGTGGAATAGTTTGTTGACAATTTTTGATCTGATTTCGTTGTTCTAACAAGCTGCTTTTTTCGTTTTGAGATATTTTCTTGTGATTTGAAACTTGTTGAAGAAAAACTTCAGCACCAGATTTGAGGGTTATACAGCGCTCATCATAGACGTGATCATTTGCATCATAAAAAGCACGTTTGTTTGGAATCTTATTTTCAGATGCTTGAGTTAGTTCGGTTGGGTAAAAAGGGACTAAGCCACTAGACGTATCCCATAAACTCATTTTATCAACTTCAAATGCTTTGATACTTGCTAAACCTTTGTCACTTAGCAGTAGCATCATGTTGGTTCTATTGTCATTGGCTGGATAGAGTATAGGGAGATTTAATATACGATATTGATTGTTGTTTAGGTCAAAAGTTGGTGATGCGATTTCTTCTGCAGCGCCAGCAAAGCTAGAAGTAGGGTGAACTACCAAAGGTAAACCGACAAGAAAGACATATTGCAGTGTTTTATTTTTAAAAAGCATAAAGTGCCTATCGTTATAATAAAAATTTTAATATTTTAATTTTATTTATGCAGATAAAAAAAAGATAGAGAGAACTCTATCTTTTTTTAAAACAGTGGCAAATGAGGTGCAGGGGAGACATAACTAAAACTAAAGCTCACACTGAGCGCTGTAATTAGAATGACGGAATACAAAAAATATTTTTTTGCCCAGACCTGATCATTTTCAGCTTTAAATCCAATAATCGATAAATATACCCAATAGGCACATAAAGCATTAAAGGTAATAAGGAAGAAAATGTTGGTATAGCCAAAACAATACAATCCATTTAAAACTGCAGCAAACAGAATAACGTAAATTAAACTTTCAACTTTCGTGCGAAAAATTGAACGGGCTACAGGTAAAATTGGAATATTTGCATTTTTATAATCATCAAATCGATAGATTGCAATTCCCCAAGAATGTGGCATTTGCCAGAGTGCATAAGCTAAAAAAATCAGCAAAGCGGCAACATCAAATCCGTTGGAAACAGCAGTATATCCAATTACAGGAGGGCTTGCGCCAGAAATACTTCCAATCACAGTTTGGTGAATGGTAGTACGTTTACTCCAAAGACTATAAAAAATCACATACACAACAAAGCCGAGTACAGCAAAGCCAAATGCGTAGGCGTTGACAAAAAACCACAACAAAGCAAAGCCAATTAAACCGAGCACAGCAGAAAAAATTAAAGCAACTGTTGGGCTGATGGTTTTTTTGACAAGCGCACGATTCATTGTACGTTGCATTTTTTGGTCAATGTCTTGGTCAATGACATTATTCACCACACAGCCAGAGGCAACGACAAGCGTAGTGCCGAGTAATGTGATGAGAAGTAAAAGGAAATCTACAGAACCTTGAGCGGCTAAGAAAAAGCCGCCCAAAGTGGTAACGAAGTTACCAAAGAGAATTCCTGGCTTAGTCAGGAATAGATATTTTTTCAACATGACACCCTAGAGCATCATGTTTGAATGTAAGTAGTTCATGATCCATACAGAACCAATTAATAGAACTGCAATCGTCAGAATCGTATAGATGAATGCAATCACATTCCAGCGTTGTTCAGAAGATGAATTCATGTGCAAGAAGAAAACTAATTGTACAAGAACCTGAGCAATCGCAGTGATCGCAATCGTTGCAACAACTGCACCACCAGTCATTCCTTTCATCACCATCCCGAAAGGGATGATGGTCAATACGACAGAAAGAATGAAGCCGATAGAGTATTGTTTGATGTTTCCGTGCGAAGCACCAGCAGCATTATGATCATGACTCATTATAAAGCTCCCAGTAAATAAACTACGCTGAATACACAGATCCAAACGATGTCAAGGAAGTGCCAGAACAAACTTAGGCAAGCAAGACGACGTGTATTTGGAACAGTCAAACCATTTTTCTTGATTTGAACCATTAACACGATCATCCAGACCAAACCAGATGTTACGTGGATACCATGCGTACCTACAAGGGTAAAGAACGCAGATAAAAACGCACTGTGGGTAGGACCATGACCAGCGTGAACTAAATGATTAAATTCATAAAGTTCCATACCGATGAATGTTGCACCAAAGAGCCAAGTGATAATTAACCACATAAGCACTTGGTTAACATTTTTCTTGTAAGAAGCAAGTACCGCAAAACCGAAAGTCACAGAAGAAATCAAGAGAGCAAAGGTTTCAACAAGTACGAAACCTAAAGACTCACCAAATAACTCTTTTGGACTTGGAGTACCAGGCGGAATATGACTGCTTAATACAGCGAACGCGATGAAGAGTGTACCGAATAAAATCAAGTCACTCATCAAGTATGTCCAGAAACCAAAGACGGTGATGTCTGTATCATCGTGATGATGATGTTCATCGTGTCCGTGGTTGTCGTGATGAAGTACTTCAGCCATATCCTTAGTCCTTCTTCAAGTGTTTTTCAAGTAAAGCATAACGCTCGTTTTCGATACGTTCTACTTCAGCAGCTGGTACGTAGTAGTCCACTTTTTTAGTGAATGAACTTACGATGAAGCTGATAACAGCACCAAGGAAAGTTGCAACGACTAACCACCAGATATGCCAGATTAAAGCGAAGCCCATTGCTGTAATGAACAAGGCAATAACAAAACCAGCAGCACGGTCAGTTGGCATATGAATATCTTCATATTTCTCAGGACGTGCATACGCTACACCATTCTCTTTGTCATTCCAGAAAGTATCAATACCATTGATTTTTGGAATTTCAGCAAAGTTATAGAACGGAGCAGGGGATGAAGTAGACCATTCAAGTACACGACCATCCCATGGATCGCCTGTGTTGTCCATGTTGTCGTGACGTTGTAAGAAACCAACAATAACTTGCATTAAGAAACAAGCAATACCGATTGCTACAAGCACAGCACCAAACAAAGCAATTGCTAAGTATGGGTCCCATTCAGGGTTGTCATATGTATTCAAACGACGTGTCATACCCATGAAACCAAGGATATAAAGTGGCATGAATGCAAAATAGAAACCAAAGAACCAGAACCAGAACGATGCTTTACCCCAAGTTTCATTTAACTTCCAACCAAACATTTTTGGCCAGTAGAAAGTGATACCTGCGAACATACCGAATACAACACCACCAATAATTACGTTATGGAAGTGAGCGATCAAGAATAAAGAGTTGTGTACCAAGAAGTCAGCTGGTGGAACAGCCATCAATACACCCGTTAAACCACCGATACCGAAAGTCACAAGGAAGCCAAGTGTCCAGTACATTGGTGATGTAAAGGTAATACGACCCTTATACATAGTGAATAACCATGAGAAGATTTTCACACCAGTAGGAATCGCAATAATCATGGTCATGATACCGAAGAACGCGTTAACGTTGGCACCAGCACCCATGGTAAAGAAGTGGTGTAACCATACCACGAAAGCAAGTACTGTAATCGCAATCGTTGCATACACCATAGACTTGTAACCGAACAACGTTTTACGAGAGAACGTTGAAACGATTTCAGAGTAAAGACCAAAAGCAGGTAATACTAAGATATATACTTCTGGGTGACCCCATGTCCAAATCAAGTTCACATAAAGCATTGGGCTACCGCCAAGCTCATTGGTGAAGAAGTGGAAACCGAAGTAACGGTCTAGCGTTAACATTGCAATTGTTGCAGTCAATACTGGGAAAGATGCAATGATCAATACTGCTGTACAAAGTGCAGTCCAAGTAAAGATCGGCATGTCCATAAGTTTCATACCAGGTGCACGCATTTTGATGATGGTAACAAAGAAGTTAACACCGGTTAAAAGCGTACCTAGACCAGAAACCTGAAGTGCCCAGATATAGTAGTCAACACCAACACCAGGAGAATATTGAATGCCAGAAAGAGGTGGATAAGCCATCCAACCTGTTGCAGCAAACTCACCTAATACTAGTGAAACCATCATCAAACCAGCAGCACCAGCAAATAACCAGAAGCTCACAGAGTTTAATAATGGGAATGCAACGTCACGCGCACCAATTTGAAGTGGTACAGTGATGTTCATCATACCAACAACAAGACCCATTGCTACGAAGAAGATCATGATTACACCATGTGCGGTGAAGATCTGATCGTAATGGTCTGGATGTAAGTAACCTTCACCGCCACCTTTTGCAAGGAACAGTTGAAGACGCATCATGATTGCATCTGCGAAACCACGAAGTAGCATCACAACAGACACAAGGATATACATAATACCAATTTTTTTATGGTCTACAGATTTAAACCATACATTCCAGAGGTAACCCCATTTTTTGAAATAGGTGATACCGCCGAAAACTGCAATTGCACCAAGAGCCATAATGACCATTGTTACAAGTACAATCGGCTCTTTAGGGATTGCATCCCAATTGAGTTTACCTAATAACAAAGACATGTCTTATTCCCCTACAGAAGCAGTTGCATGTTCAGCACCTGCATGTTCAGCACCTGCATGGTCTGCACCATGGTAGTTGCTCATGTAAGTGTTGATAATGCTTTTGAACAAGTCAGGCGTAACTGAAGAATAATAAGTCACAGGATGAGGCTTAGTAGGGAATGGACCTTTACGTTCAGCTTCGTGTGCAGCTTTAAGTTCTTCTGGAGTATGCGCATTGTTCAGCATTGCTTCAATTTGGTGTTTAGAACGATCACCATCTTTGAGCGTAGCAAATTCAGTCGCATCAAGCGTGGTTTTTTGGATCGCTTCAGGATTAATTGAAGTACCTTTACCTGCTTTAATAGCGTCTACCCAAGTGTTGAAGTCAGCATCTGAAACAGCATGAGCTCTGAAACGCATTTGCGTAAAGCCATAGCCGCTATAGTTTGCTGAGAATCCACGGTAGCCATCTGCTGGACTTGGATGTTCTGCAAGCATATGTAACTTAGTTTGCATACCTGCCATTGCATAAACCTGACCTGCTAACTTAGGAATGAAGAATGAGTTCATTGTAAAGTTAGAAGTGATTTGAAATTCAATTGGTTTATTGACTGGGAAACGAACTTCGTTAATTGTAGCTATTTGTTGTTCAGGATAGATAAATACCCATTTAAATTGTTCAGCGACTGCTTGAATTTTTAAATGTTCTTCCATCTGACCTTGAGTATTCGTTAATGGTCTGTAAGGGTCATATTTGTGTGAACCCCACCATGTTAAATACGCAAGAATAGCAATAATAATACACGGGATACCCCATACTACAATTTCAATCGCAGTAGAGTGTGCCCATGTAGGTTTATAGTCTGCATCTTTATTTGACGCGCGATATTTCCAACCAAACCACAATGCCATCAAGATCGAAGGAATTACGACCAATAGCATTAAGTAGATCGCAGTCATCATCAGGCTACTTTGACCTTCAGCGACTGGACCTTTAGAGTTTAGAAGTACTATATCACCACCACACCCAGTTAAGAGTGCGGCGATCGCAGATAAAGACAATACAGCTAAAGTCGTTTGTCTCATTTTACAACCTCGGTGAAGAGTCCCATTCCCTATATAAATATGGGATAGCGATTAAAGTGCCGCATGATTGAAAATGACTATTATTTCTAAATAGAAAACATTCTCAATGATCTGACACCGCTACGTTGTAGGGCATTATGCCTCATATCGTCAAACTTAGCTATACATAGAGGTTGAATATATTGATGTAAAAATACCTGATATTTTTAGTCGGAATTATAAGGAAAACAAAAACATAAATTATTATTTTGTGCTTGGCTAGCGATAAAAAATGGCGGTATAACCGCCATTTGAATTATTCTGAAAGATCAATAACTTTGGTTTTAGAAATACGATCATGTAATGCATAATTCTCTTTAGAGAAAAACATGAACAAATCAACAATGAAAATGATGGCAATCAGAGGCAATACGCTCATAACTTGAGACAGGATAAGAAATAAAAATGAACGAACAAAAAATCCTCTTAGCGACCCTGGCAATTGATTGGTATTGACATCAACAATCTGCAGTTTGAATATTTTTTTACCAATAGATTGTCCAAGTTTGGTAATCATAAAGCATTGAGTGATCAAGAGAATAAGTACAAAGACCATCAGAGCAATATTCAGATAGGCTGGCATACTTTGACTGATCATTTCAGCAATTTTAACTTGGTTGTCTACTGAAAAACCATCTGAAGCAACTTTGATTGCATCTTCAGGCATAAAATAAGCAATAGCGATGAATTGGGGTAAAAACAAAAGGGCAAAATCGATAAGTTTGGCTGAGATTCGTTTACCTACAGGTGCTGCTTTAATGATTTTTTTTGTACTTTTTTCAATTTTTATATTGGTGATAGCCGGATTTTGTTGACGATCAATTTGTTCGTTGTTTGATGACGTTGGTGTGACATAACCAATAGGCTCATAAACAAGTTTACCTTGTGTAAGTTCACCAAGTGCTTTCCATTCCGTTAATCCTTGATGCCAAGCTAAATCTGTTAAAAGTACTTGCTGGCTTGCAAGCATTTGATTCAGTTGTTCAATTGAATACGGACCAGCTTGTTGGTTATTTCTCGCCAAGTAAATTTGCATAAAACTTAATTCTCAAAATAAATCTAAAAGTACAAAATTGGTAGATGAAAATGAACATAACCGCAACTTTGTTCACCTACTTTTTTAAACCACTATGTATACTAGATTTTTGAATGTATTAACATTAAATTTACACGAAATCTTAAAATATCAAGAAAAATTAACCTATTTAGCAGCAGAGGAGTGACTGTAAAACTTGGTTCAACATTCAAACACAGATGTGAAAACTGAATACACCAACGATATATCTAATATTTGCATCTACGTTAAAAACTACCAATCTTAAATCTGATACTTCATAGAATATTAAAATCAAAGTTTAAAAAATATACATAAAAAAGACCCTGCTAGAGGGTCTTTTTAAACAGCTTTGATTAAGATTGTTTAATCTTTTCTTCTGCAAGGAAGAACCAAGTATCTAAAACTGAGTCTGGGTTTAATGAAACAGATTCAATACCTTGTTCCATTAACCATTTTGCAAGATCAGGGTGATCAGAAGGACCTTGACCACAGATACCTACATATTTACCCGCTTTACGGCAAGCATGAATTGCCATAGAAAGTAATGCTTTTACTGCTGGATCACGTTCGTCAAACAAGTGAGAAACGATACCAGAGTCACGGTCTAAACCAAGTGTTAGCTGAGTTAAGTCATTTGAACCGATAGAGAAACCATCGAAGTGTTCAAGGAATTGTTCAGCAAGTAATGCGTTTGTTGGTAACTCACACATCATGATCACTTTAAGACCGTTTTCACCACGTCTAAGACCGTTCTGAGCCAATAACTCAATAACACGTTTCGCTTCAGATACTGTACGTACAAAAGGAATCATGATTTGAATGTTGGTTAAACCCATTTCATCACGTGCTTTTTTCAATGCACGGCATTCGAGTTCAAAGCAGTCACGGAAGTTATCAGATACATAACGACTCGCACCACGGAAACCAAGCATTGGGTTTTCTTCTTCAGGCTCGTAAAGCTTACCACCAATCAAGTTTGCATATTCATTCGACTTAAAGTCAGACATACGAACAATTACTGGTTTGTCAGCAAATGCAGCTGCAAGGGTAGAAATACCTTCAACCAATTTTTCAACATAGAATTCAATCGGTGATGCATAACCAGCAGTACGTGCCAGAACGGCCGCACGTGTTTCGCGTGGTAGGCTGTCAATGTTTAACAACGCTTTTGGATGCACACCAATCATACGGTTGATGATGAATTCTAAACGTGCAAGACCAATCCCTTCGTTTGGAATTTGAGCAAAGTCAAATGCACGGTCAGGGTTACCTACGTTCATCATAATTTTGAACGGAAGTTTAGGCATAGATTCGATCGAGTTACGTTGAATTTCGAAATCTAACGCACCTTCATAAATAAAGCCTGTATCACCTTCAGCACAAGAAACAGTGACTTCTTGACCATCAACAAGCACTTCTGTTGCATTACCACAACCTACGATGGCAGGAACACCAAGTTCACGGGCAATAATTGCCGCATGACAAGTACGACCACCACGGTTAGTTACAATTGCAGCCGCACGTTTCATCACTGGTTCCCAATCTGGGTCAGTCATGTCAGATACAAGAACATCACCTTCTTGTACTTTGTCCATTTCTTTAATTGAGGTAACGATACGAACTTTACCAGAACCAATACGTTGACCAATTGAACGACCTTCACAAAGAACTGTACCTTTTTGTTTAAGGAGGTAACGTTCCATTGTGCCGACATTCTCACGGCTTTTTACCGTTTCAGGGCGTGCTTGAACGATATAGATTTGACCATCATCACCGTCTTTTGCCCATTCGATATCCATCGGCGCTTGATAATGTTCTTCAATGATCAAGGCTTGTTTAGCAAGTTCTTGAAGCTCTAAATCATTTAAAGCAAATTGCTGACGATCTGTTTTTTCAACATCAACAACCACAACAGATTTACCCGCAGCACCTTCTTCACCATAAATCATTTTTTGGTGTTTAGAACCAAGATTACGGCGAATAACGGCATGTTTGCCATTTCTTAGAAGTGGCTTAGAAACATAGAATTCGTCAGGGTTTACTGCACCTTGTACAACCATTTCCCCCAAACCGTAAGAAGCAGTAATAAATACTGCTTCACGGAAACCAGATTCTGTATCAAGTGTAAACATTACACCTGCAGCACCCGTTTCAGAGCGAACCATACGCTGAATACCAGCAGAAAGCGCAACAATATCATGTGCAAAATTTTGGTGTACACGGTAAGCAATGGCACGGTCATTATAAAGTGAAGCAAAAACTTCTTTAATTGCGATAAGAACGTTGTCGATCCCACGAATGTTTAAGAAAGTTTCTTGTTGACCCGCAAATGAAGCATCTGGTAAGTCTTCAGCAGTTGCAGAAGAACGTACCGCAACAGCGATGTCAGGATTACCGTTAGAAAGGGCAGCAAATGCTTCGCGAACTTCAGTCTCTAGACCTGTAGTAAGTGGAGTTTCTACAATCCATTGACGGATTTTTGCACCAGTTTCTGCCAGTGCGATTACATCATCAACATTTAATGCTGCAAGTTCTGCATTGATTTTAGCATTTAGGCCACTTTGCTCTAGGAATTCGCGATATGCATCAGCAGTCGTTGCAAATCCACCTGGAACCGATACACCAGCATTTGCTAAATGACTGATCATTTCCCCAAGTGAAGAGTTTTTACCACCCACGATCTCAACGTCGTGTTTACCTAGTTTTTCCAGACCGATTACGCGTGCTTCCAAAGTTGTTACTCCACTTATGCAGTATTAATCACTATCTTGGCATGAAATTATAACAAAAAACTTAGCATTTTGATTCAACTAAGTGATAGTCATGTAAGATGGGCTTACTATAAAGATTATACATCGCTAAGACAAATGTTTGAGGAGATTTTTAATGTCAGAAAGTAACCAAATAAAGCGGAGCGTATTTTTTATTTCTGATGGTACAGCGATTACGGCTGAAACCCTTGGGCATTCATTATTAGCGCAATTTCCTCATGTAAAGTTTGATATCCATATTATTCCCTATATTACCTCTGAAGAAGCTGCAATGAATGTAGTCGAAGAAATCAATAAAAGGGCGGATAAAGATGGTCAACAACCTTTGGTATTCGATACTTTGGTTGACCCTTATGTTCGTGACATTATTAACACTGCAAATGCTGTAAATCTTGATGTTTTTGAAGGGCTTATTAGTAAGTTGTCGGACGTTTTAGGTACACCGCCTACAACTTTAGTCGGACAAACCCATGCTGTGACGGATTCTGAGTCGTATAAAGCACGTATTGATGCTGTTCATTTTGCTTTGGATAACGATGATGGGGCACGTACCCGCCATTATGACAAAGCAGATTTAATCCTGATCGGCGTATCGCGTTCTGGTAAAACTCCAACTTCAATTTATTTATCTTTGCAGTTTGGTATTCGAGTTGCAAACTACCCATTGACCGAAGAAGATTTAGACGATAATCGCTTACCTGCGGTACTGAAAGAACATAAAAATAAACTATTTGGTTTGATGATTGATGCTGAACGTCTCGTTGCCATTCGTTCTGAACGTAAAGCCAATAGTCGCTATGCGAGCTTTTCGCAGTGTCAGATGGAGCTGCGTGCTGTTGAAGGGATCTATATTTCTGAAGGGATTAAATATTTAAATGTTTCAGAGATGTCGATTGAAGAAATTTCAACACGCGTATTACAAATGACAGGTCTAAAACGTCGTATTGGATAATCCATCATTATATTTTTTGATGTGTGTTGTGGTGTAACAACAGTATTGAGCTGAATCAAGATTTGGCTCTTTTTCTTTTATGTTTATTATTTTTTATAGTGTGATTTGTTATATGAATAAGATATTAAAAGTGAGTTCATTTTTCATACTTGTAAGTGGACAAAGTATATTTGCACAACAAACCAATGCTGAATCATTGAGCAAATTTGAAAATGGGTTGGTTGAAAAATATTATCAAAAAACCTGTTCAGGACGTGCTGAATGTGATCAGTACAATGAAAAAATTTCCAATGAAATTGAAAATAAAATAAAAAATGATTCATCGAGTTTTGCATATTCGTTTGCAAAACTCACTGAAAAAAATATGCTGGATATCCATTACAGCCCTGATCGAAAAATCAAATTTTATACAATGGACGTTTCTGCTGGGGGAACGATGAGAGAACCATATAGTTTAATTCAGGTGAAGCGAAGCAATGGATTGGCGTCCCAAGAGTTAGCTCAAGTGGGATTTATCGATAAAATTGCGCAAGTCAAAATTAAAAATCAGGACGTTTATTTAGTCACCAGTCTATTTATTAATAGTACTTGTTCAAGGGGCTATCGCATTCACTCCTTTGTATTGAACAACGGCAAATTTGTCGCGCACCCCATTTTTGAAACCAAGACTCAAAAACTTGATTCAATCGGTGTTGAAAATGATTGTCAGGAATGGGAGCGTTCTGCTGAAGATTTTATCCGTATCTCAAAAGACTTAAAAAATATTGATATATTGGTGGTGAATGCTTCAGGAAAATTGACCAATAACTATTTACGTTATCAGAAAGCTCCACAGGGTTATCGTTACAGTGGTGTGGTCAAATAATTAAATAAAAGAGGCCTAAAAGCCTCTTAAATTCAAACCTTCTCAAACTATTATTCGTAAGTGGTAATAATCACATCCACTAAATGTTCAATTCCTTCCATACTTTGTACTGCATTTTCAGTAATTTTAACGACTGGCCAAGTGATTAATTTACAGTTTTTACGTTGTAATGCTGTATAGTAAGTATCTGATTTTAAAAATACTTTACTCTTTAACGCAGAGTTCGGCATCAACTGACGTTTTAACCATTGTTCCTGAACTTGCGACTCTAGATAACGAATCGCCAACATTGATTTAACACGATGATTAAACAAACGACGATTTTTGATAATCAAAGGGTGCGAAATTAACTTTTGAACCCCTTTTTCAGTTTGCGGTAAAATAAAAGCGGGTGTGATTTGAAACACTTTTACAAATTCAGCACTGTTTAAAACGTGGCCAAGGTGTGTGACTGTAAGTTGATTTGCACCAATAATTGCCACGTTTAAACCGGTAAAATCGGTGAGTTTAATCTCAGTAGATGCAATAATTTTACCTTTATAATGCTTAAAAAATTCCGGCTGATTTTGAAAAAAACCTTCATTTTGACTCTTTTTCCTATCGAGCATATTATTTCCTTTTTATACTAATTGGTCGCAGTGGGTTCTGACGTTAATTGATATATCCAACTTGGGACTTTAGGTAAAGACTTTTCAGGAATCTTGTCAGTCACGCTAACCATGGCATCAATCGGGATATGGAACCATTTTTTATTGCGATCTACTACATTTTTGCCATGAAATTGAATGATTTGGAACCATGGGTTACGGCGTCCTTCCGCTGTTCTTCCGCCAATTTTCGAAAATTTATTCATTGCTGCATATAATTTTTCTTCAGGAAGCCCGAGCTTAATGACGTTGTCACGCATTTTATTGATCAATGGTAAGTAGGCCAAAATACCCAGCATCAAACGTGGGTCGATTACTCGTGCAGCCATTTGGGCAAGCTCAATGACGCTTTTATTGATCCCTTGTGCTTCCATTACACTGAAACCCACACCTAAATGCCGTGCTTCATCGCCATTAATCAGTTCAAAGGCTTGGTGGCAAACTGGATCATCTACAGTATCCAATAAAAAGGTACATAAAGCGCCATCCAAAGCCACTTCAAGCATGGGAATCACTGCGCCTAAAATATAAAAAGGCATTTCATCGGCATAGGTATCTAGCCATTCAATAATCAAGCGTAAATTTTTATTTGGTTTAGGGATATCACCATCTAACATTCCCCAGCGTTTCATGAGCGCCATTTCTGCATTGGCATGGCGTTGTTCTTCGGCATGAAAGATGGCGTACATCTCCCGTAAAGTTGCCGTTGGCGCTTTTTTTGACATTGCTGAAAATGCACGGGCACCTACATGCTCAATCCACATCAGATCTGCCATAAAGTCTTTAAGTTTTGGCCATTGTTCAACTGTAACCAGCTCACGGCCTGGTGCATCCCAATCAATATCGGATAAAGTCCATTGTGTATTTTTGACTTTATCTAACATTTTTTCTAAGTCAATTGAAGCCATAGCAAATCTATCAAAAATAAGGATTTCATTGCATTTTATTTAATATTTCTGTGAATCAATTGGCAAAGATATTCATTGTGAAATGATGAAAAATATCAACCCAGTAATGGTTTGATTTTGAATGTGAAAATTTAGCTAAGTGATTGAGATAAAAAGAAAGACTTGTCATAAAAGGACAAGTCTTATCATTTGGAGCAATAGATTGTTTAACAATTAAAATTTATCTTCTGGTGTTTCAAGTTCTTTAACTTCAACTTGTTGAACAGGGTGGGGCTGAGGCAATTCAGGCTGTGAATTCGTTCTGAGATATTCCAAGTCTCGAATATTCTTTTGTACAGCAACAGCACCGAAGAGGCTGAGTAAAAAAGCCATGATATAAAAACCTTTCTCACTGAGTGCCATGGTCGCATTCCATAAACCCAATGCGAGCAGAACGATACAGATCACCACTGAAGCCCAGCATAGTCCATAATAAATTGCTGTGACTGGCTGACCTTCAAGTTTATCCCGAACAACTTTTTGTAGTGAAACAGCAGAAAATAGACCATAAAGGATCAGGATTAAATAATAGCCTTTTTCATTTAATAGAATTTGTGCATTGAATAAACCGACACAGTAGGCTGCCGCACCAGCAAGTAAAGCCACCCAACTGACTGCAATAAAAGCAGGGGTGGGTTTATTGATATATTGGTTCATTGTTGTTCCTTATTACTATTTTACTGATTTTTATATGTTCTATTATGCTGATTTGAAATGAGATGGCAAATCTTTTCAATTTATGAGAGCTAATTCAAATAGAGTTTAAGTGGGGGAAATAATAAATAGTATTTTAAATCAATTGGATATTTCAGCTATAGGACAGTTAAATCAAAAAAAAACCAAAATGAAATTTGTCATTTCATTTTGGTAAAGAGGAAAACATGATTGATTTGTATTATTTTTTTAAATCCATCAATAAACTAAAGTTGTCTAGGCGCTTCTGTGTATCATAAATATCGCAAGTGAAAATAAATTCATCTACCTGATATTTTTCTAAAAGTTGCTTTAAACCGTTCTTCACTGTGTCTGGTGAGCCAATTTGCGCCATACCTAAGAAGTTTTGTACGGACATTTTCTCTGATGCAGACCATCGGCCTTCCATTGTTGCTACAGGCGGTTTCAGTTTTAAACTTTGTCCTGTCAGTAATGCAAGAATACGTTGATACACACTTGTGGCTAGATACTCTGCTTCCTCATCGGTTTGGGCGACCACAGTAGGAACTCCCATAGATACAAACGGTTTATCTAAATAGGCGGATGGTTCAAAATTGTCACGATAGAGCTGAATGGCTTGTCCTAACATTCTCGGTGCGAAATGTGAGGCAAATGAATAAGGAAGTCCTAATTTAGCCGCCAGTTGTGCACTAAAAAGACTCGATCCTAAAAGCCACACAGGCACATGCGTACCTTGCCCAGGTGTTGCTTTAATTCTTTGCTGAGGCACCGCATCGGCGAAATAGCTTAAAATTTCTAAAACATCTTGTGGAAATTGCTCTTCTGTTTCTTGACGACCACGTCTTAATGCACGCATGGTGGTTGGATCTGTTCCAGGCGCACGACCTAAGCCGAGTTCAATACGATTTGGATAGAGTGTTGCCAAGGTACCAAACTGTTCAGCAACCACTAAAGGTGCATGGTTGGGTAACATAATCCCTCCCGAGCCCACTTTAATATTTTTTGTATTGGCTAAGATGTAACCCAGCAATACAGCAGTTGCGGAGCTGGCGATACCGTCCATATTATGATGTTCAGCTAACCAAAGGCGATCAAACCCCAACTGTTCTGCATGCTGAGCAAGTTGCAATGCATGCTTAAGTGAAAACTCAACTGTTTGATCTTCTCGAACTGGTGCGAGTTCTAGGATAGAGAACTTCGTATTCTTTAATGTGGTATCTGTTAAAGACGACATTTTTAAACTCGAAAATAATATATATCGAAATAATACGATATAAGTGTGCAAATGTATATCGAAAATTGTCGATATTTGGTGGTTTTGATGTTGATTTTATTATCCAAAAAAAAGCACCCGAAGGTGCTTGATTTAAATAATTGGATATCAATTTTGGACTGAAATTAATTTTTCCAGTTATTCCAATGATTCTTGTTTTTGTAGTGACCATAATGATTGCCATTGTCTTTACGATAGCCACGGTCATTATAGCGATAATCAACATTACGGTAACCACCACGATCATATCGATCATTGTAACGTCCATAACGGTTGTCATAGCGATCATCATAACGACGGTCGTCACTGACTTTTTGACCTAATGCCGAACCACCTGCAGCACCAAGACCTGCGCCAATATAGCCACCAGTTGAAGTACCCGTCACATTACGACCTACGGTATAACCACCAGCACTACCTAAAGCACCACCGATGATCGCACCATTACGGTCACGTTTATTTGATGAAGCGCCTGCGCCAACACCACCACCGATTGCAGAACCAATCATCGCGCCTGTTGAACCACCCATTTGTTGGCCAATCGCAGCACCCACCACACCACCAAGTGCTGATGTTAATGCTGTATTGGTTGAGTTGCCTGCATGTGCAGTCGTCATCATTGTTGCTGCAATTACAGTTGCACCAAGGATTGCTTGTAATTTCATTTTAAACTCCTGATCGAAGCTTCTTCGAATTCTTTAACTTGAGGCTAGAATAACGAAACATTTAGCAATAATTATGGATTTGAATGTAAGCAATTTCTGTGTTTTGTGTGTGGATTGTATATTTGGCTGATTAATTTATTCATATTATGTGAATATTAAACTTAGTTTTAAGTAAAACCTTATTTTGTACAATCAATATTAAGCTATGAATCATTACTTGTAGTTCTACACGATTGACAGTTTATCTAAGATGAAACAAAACAAAAAAGCACCCGAAGGTGCTTGATATCATTCACGGATCAATTAGTGATGACGACGGTGTTTTTTGTAGTACTTTTTATTGTACTTACGTTGATCTGCATGGCGGTCTTGAGAAACTTTTTTACCAAGAACCGAACCACCCGCCGCACCAGCAGCAGCACCAATATAACCACCTGTGGTACCACCCATATTTTTACCTACGGTATAACCACCAACACCACCTAAACCACCACCGATTGCAGCCGCAGTACGGTCTTTTCTATTGGTTGATGCTGCAGCACCACCTGCACCACCCACTGCTGAACCAATCATTGCGCCAGTGTTACCACCGATTTGTTTACCTACAGCAGTACCAACGACACTACCTAGAGCAGAAGTTGCTGCAATACGTGTTGAGTTATCAGCATGAGCACTTACTGTAAATATTGAAGTTACTGCCAATACAGTACTAAATATGATCGTATTAAATTTCATGTGTTGCTCCATGTCCTTATCTGGACAGTTCTATCTCTATTCGATGTGGCAAATGTAACAAAAATTTTTCAAAAAAATGTGGAGAGGGATCTGAAAATTGATAGCGTTTGGTATCTGAATGTATGTTTTCTATTAAAAGTGATTTTAAAACACCCATATTAGTTAACAAATAGCATGAATAATGGAGAATAAAAGCATCTAATCAAAAAACATGCGGATCATCTTGTTATAAATTCTCCAGCTTATCTTGATGGTGCTTATATAAATGTGTCATTTAAATGGCAGAATCGGTAAACTAGGCACAATTTTAGAATTTTCTTACCAATTTTAAATGGGCTGTTATAAAGCTCGATGTTTTTTGGTAAGGCTTAGCTTGAGAATCTATTTAAAATGAAAGAATCGTTACGTTTACGATTAGACCAACTTTGTGATCGACATGAAGAGTTAGAAGCATTATTGGCAGATGTTGAAGTCATTTCAGACAATAAGCGTTTTCGTAATTTGTCCCGTGAGCATAATGATTTATCAGAAATTACCGATGTTTGGAAAAAGTACAAGCAAGCTGAAGAAGATATTGAAACAGCAGAAGCAATGTTAACTGATCCAGATTTTAAGGATATGGCTGTTGAGGAAATCAAAGAGAACAAAGCTTTAATTGAACAACTTGAAGCTGAGTTGAATATTCTTATGATTCCTAAAGACCCAAATGATGCCAACTCGGCATATTTGGAAATCCGAGCTGGTACCGGTGGTGATGAAGCGGCGATTTTCTCGGGTGACTTATTCCGTATGTATAGTAAATACGCTGAAACTCAAAACTGGCGTATTGAGATCTTATCTGAAAATGAAGGTGAGCATGGCGGATATAAAGAGATTATCTGTCTAGTGAATGGTGAAGGTGTTTACGGTCGCTTGAAGTTTGAAAGTGGGGCGCATCGTGTACAACGTGTTCCAGCCACTGAGTCACAAGGTCGTGTACATACTTCGGCATGTACTGTGGCAATTCTTCCAGAAGTTGATGTAGACACCACAGTAGAGATTAATGCTGCGGATCTACGTATCGATACTTACCGTGCTTCTGGTGCGGGTGGTCAGCACATTAACAAAACTGATTCTGCTGTACGTATTACCCATCTTCCAACAGGTACTGTGGTGGAATGTCAGGATGAACGTTCACAGCATAAAAACAAAGCAAAAGCGATGGCGTTACTGGCTTCACGTTTAGAGAATGCGAAACGTGCTGCAGCCGATGCAGCAACATCTGAAATGCGCCGTGATTTGGTGGGTTCAGGGGATCGTTCGGAACGTATCCGCACATATAACTATCCACAAGGTCGTATGACAGATCACCGTATCAATTTAACTTTATATAAGTTAGATGCAGTAATGGAAGGTGATTTGACTGAACTACTTGACAGCTTACATCGCGAATATCAAGCAGATCAGTTGGCGATGCTTGCACAACAAAATGGTGGTTAATGAATATTGCACAGGCTTTGGCCTTACGTGGAGAAGCTGAAAGTTATGAGCGTCAAGAAAATGCTTGGTTACTTGAGCATATTTTAAGAATTGATGCTTTTGATTTGTCACTTAAATCTACGCAAGAATTAACTGCTGAGCAAGAACAGCAATATGTCGAGGGTCTAGCGCGGATTGCTGCGGGTGAACCCTTGGCTTATGTAACTGGCTCACAACCATTTTGGACTTTGGATTTAACAGTTACCAAAGATACTTTAGTCCCTCGTCCAGATACTGAGGTATTGGTTGAAACGGTTTTAAATCTTGATTTGCCTGAAGATACTCGTATGGTTGATTTAGGTACGGGTACAGGTGCGATCGCATTATCGCTGGCAAGTGAGCGTCCAAATTGGTCTATTATTGCCACAGATATTTATGAGCCGACTTTAGAGGTTGCTTTACATAATGCTGAAAAACATGACTTAGGGCAGGTCAAGTTTTTCTTAGGAAGTTGGTTTAAAGCTTTGAATCGTCAATTTTTTGATGTGATTGTTTCTAATCCACCTTACATTGATGCTGATGATGAGCATATGCCGCATCTTGCTTCTGAGCCTGAAAGAGCTTTGGTTGCTGAGCAGCATGGTTTGGCGGATATTGAACATATTGTTCAGCAAGGTAAAAAATGGTTGGCGACTCAAGGTTGGATCGTACTTGAGCATGGTTATGATCAAGCTGAAGCGGTACAAAACATTTTTAAAGGTGCTGGTTTTAAACAAGTCAGAACCGTTAAAGATTATGGTGGAAATGATCGTGTCACACTAGGTCAGTGGCCAAATTAGTTTTGCATTGCAATGTCTAAAAAGACTTTGTTGGATGGCGGTGGTTGCTTATCCAACAAAGTCTTTTTTATTGGCGAATAATAAGTATTAAAAGAATTCGCTGTATTTAAAAGCTAAGGGGGAAATATAGCCTTTAGAAAAACCAGTTAAGTCAAATTACTTTTCACCAATTGAATCGGCTCTAAGAGTTTTTCACCCAAAGAGCTGTGCATTTCTCTTTCAATTAAACGAGTAATTGAATCTAAAGGTAAATCATTTTCTTGTAGGCCAAATGGTTCTTCAAGCTGAGCACTCAAAGCATCTAGTCCCAAAAATAAATAAGCAATTAAACTGACGATGACGGGTGTCCAAATCCCTAAACTTGCCTCTAAACTAAACGGCAAAATCAAACAAAAGCAATATACTGTGCGATGTAATAAGACTGAATAAGAATAAGGCAATGGGGTGGTTAGAATGCGATCACAGCCAGCCTGAATATTACCCATAGCAACAATATGATGATTTAAACCTTGATAGATAATGTCAGAAATTTCACCTGATTTAAGTGATTGCACTAAAGATTTTTGGATTTCTTCTAAAACAAATTGTGCAGCATTAATGTGGTTTGACAGTTGGCTAAAGCTTAATTCATCTAAATCAACTTTATTTTTATAAAATTCAATGGACTGATTTTGATTGCGTAAACGATTTCTTAATAAACGGGTAAATAGCATCACCCGATACATTAAAACTTTACGCTGGTTTTCTTGTAAAACATGTGTGTCACGAGAAAGATGGCGTGAGGTTGCAATCAAGGCACCCCAGAGTTTACGACCCTCCCACCAACGATCATAACATGCAGTATTTCTAAAGCTTAAGAAAATAGAAAGGATAATCCCGAACACGGTAAACCCAATTGCAGGTACAGCAGGAATTGTAAAATAGTGATGTGATGATAGGTAAACCAGAACTGTCGAGATCAGCACAACAAAAGTTAATGCGGGTAAGACTTTGGGAAGAATGGTGCCGTGCCAAGCAAAGAGAAGTGCGAAGCTGTTACTTTTATCACGAATGATCATACTGTCTACCTAACTATTACTGCGACAGTGTTTCATAGAGAAAAGCAGAAATGCAAGTTGCAAATAAGCAATTTAAAAAATACGGCTGATCAAAAGCCGTATTTTAAATGGTTTATGTTCTCCAACGTAAAAACCAGTTTTCAATCAATTTCATCAGATTGTCAGTGAGTTTACCGAGAACAGCCAGTAAGATGATCGCAATAATCACAATATCAGGTCTTGAGGTTTCTCGACCATCACTGAGCAGATAACCGATACCTTGTGTCGCTGCAATCAGTTCTGCTGCAATCATAAACATCCACGCTAGGCTTAAACTGTTTCTGAGTCCAACGAGAATTCCAGGCGATGCAGCAGGCAGAACAATTTGGAAGATACTTTGTAGATAGGTCAGACGGTATACTTTTGCCACTTCTAACAACTTTGAATCAACACCATGTATGGCAGATACGCTATTGGTATAGGTGGGAAAGAATGCACCAATCGCAATTAAGGTAATTTTTGAGGCTTCATCAATGCCTAACCACAAAAGCAATAACGGAATCCAAGCAAGACTTGGAATAGATTTGATCGCTGAAAATGTAGGTTCTAAAAATTCTTCAATGTGTTTGTTTAAACCCACTGCAATTGCAAAAATGAGCCCCAATAAGCTACCAATAAAAAAACCTAAAAAAACACGCCAAGTACTGGTATAGATATGGGTCAATAAATCACCTGCGGCAAGCTGTTTGAATGAGTCAACTAAGCTACTTGGGGCAGGGAGCAGATAAGACTCAATCCATCCAAAACGAACTAAATACTCACATAATAAAATGAGCAGCAACGGAAGTGTAATTCCTTTTACCCATTTTAAAACATTGGTCTTAAAGGCAGGTTTGTTTAAACTCGCCTGCGCTATACGTACATTTGATTCGCTTTGCGTCGATTGAGTATGTGTAGACTTTGTCATTACTTCTCAGCAACCTTGCCAATGACCTTTTGTGCATATTTTCTGTCAAATAGTTGATCTACAACTTGATTTACATTGGTGCCTTTTCGAACCAGTTCCTCTTCAGTCAAAATAGTGCCTGCTTTCTTTAGCGCATTAAGCTGTTTCGCGGTTGGAATGTTTTGATCTAGATTAGTTCGGCTCAATTGCAACTTCGCCACTTCAAGTGGCAATTTTGCTTCACGTGCTAATAATTCTGCAAGTTTATCTGGATTGGCTTTTGCCCATTTACGTGCTTGTTCATAAGCTTTAATTACAGCCTCAACTGCTTCTGGGCTTTGGGTGCTAAATTGATCTTTTACACTTAACACGCTGTAACTATTAAAAGCGATATTGCGATAGAGCAGTTTTGCGCCTGATTGCAATTGTGCAGATGCCATCAGTGGATCAAGACCAGCCCAAGCATCTACCTGACCACGTTCTAAAGCTGTTTTCCCATCTGGATGTTGTAGATGTACCAATTGCACATCGCGTTTATTTAACCCGACGGTTTCAAGTGCTTGAAGCGTAAATAAGAATGGGTCTGTCCCTTTGGTTGCAGCAATTTTTTTCCCTTTGAGATCTTTTAAGGATTTGATTGCTGAGTTTTTTGCAACGACTAATGCAGTCCATTCTGGCTGGCTTTGGATATAAACCGTTTTAATCGGACTGCCATTGGCACGACTTAATACTGCTGCTAAACCCGCGGTAGAGGCGAAATCGATACTGCCACTGTTTAAATATTCAAGTGAACGGTTACTGCCTTGGCTAAACACCCATTTGACCTCTGTTTTGGGTAAGGCTTTTTCTAATAGCTTTTGTTCTTTAACCACTAAACTTGTTGGGGCGTAATAGGCATAGTCTAATTTCAATGTTGTTGGGATGGTTGCAAAAGAAGACATTGCGGTTAAGCTTAAAGCTAAGGTGGAAACTAAGTGCGTCATTTTTTTGCTAAAAACTTTCATACATACCCCATAAAATTCAAAGAGAAACACAGAGCTAGATATGTATATTTTTTAGGGTGAAAGTACAAAAAAGAAAAACAGATATTCACTTCTTAAAATATGAAATGTAAAAAATATTGGTTTAACTATATGAATAAATTTATGTTTTTAAATTATGCATATTTGTTTGTTGAATAGATGATTATTGAAATGAGTTATAAAAAAATATTCTAATTAAATTTTAGTCATTAGACATAAAAAATGCCTCTATACAGAGGCATTTTTGGATTGGGCAAATTAAACTGGATAATCTTCCAGACTGTCTGCAATTTCAACTTGGTCTAATGCATTGGTTTCAAGTGCCAGACAAAGCGCAACAATTTTTGCAGTATCAGCAATGTTTTCTTTTTTCATTGCTAAGCCTGATTGAATTGCATCTAATCGCTCTTGGTGAATATCAAGCGCTTGTGCGACTTCTGCAGCATCATTGGTTTTGAAAAAATCATTCATGGCATGTTCAAAGTCATGATCTGAAGCTTTTAAAATACCTTCGATAAGCTCATCTAAATGTTCAGTTTGAGCAGAAAGGGAATGGATAAAGTTTTGAACTAGATTTTGCTCTAGTACATCAATCATCTTAATCATGTTAGTGACCTAAAAGTGATTAAAGGGGAGGAGGGTACCACAGGAAATAAGCAGAAAACCTGCTTTAAATTGGGTAATAAATATACCATTATTGATTAATTTGCAACCTTATTCAGATAAGCTGTAAATATCGAGCTTGCCTTTATATTGATATATTTTTTATTATAATTTTGATTTTAAATAAATTTTTTAAAATATTATCTTTTGCATTAACAATGCTTTCAATGTTATTTGAGTTCTCTATAAGCACCTGGACTTACCCCAGTCCATTTTTTAAATGCCCGATGAAATGCGCTGGCATCCTGAAAATTCAACAGCTCACTGATGTCTTGTAAGGTATGTGTGGTTTTACCAAGCAGTTCAATCGCCATATCTCGCCGTATATCATTTTTGAGTTGTTGGTAACTGCTGCCTTCATTTTTTAAACGGCGTTGTATGGTGGCTTCTGAAATATTCAGCTGCGCTGATAGTTCACCGAGTTCTAACCATTCAGCAGGAGCAATAGAAAGTAATTGCTTGCGAATCATTGAACTTAAAGCCAAAGGATTCTTAAATCTTAATAGTAGATTTTCAGGGGTGTTTTTAATAAAACCATACCAAGATTTTTGATCACGTTTGATTTGAATGTTTAAGTAGTTTGCATCGAATTGCAGATAATTCTCATCTGCTTGGTAAGTAATATTTTCACAGAATCGAACGCGATAATCGCTGTCATCTTCAGGAGGCGTGCATTTTAATTGTAATTGATTGAGTAAAATCCTTTGATCTGCTAACCAACAGATCAAACTGTGAATCAACATAATATAAGTGGCATAGCAGAACATACGCTTAGTTTGTAATTTATCTGTAATGACAATGTATGCATAATTTTCATCAATAATCAGTTTGCTGGTGAAGTCATCCAAGACAAAATTAAAATATTGCAAAATTTGTTCAATCGCTGTGTGTAGGGTATCCGCTTGCATGACCATTTTAGACAATAATTTATAACAACCGCGTCGCATCTGATGCGAGTCCATGCCAAAGAGCTCATCATTCATATGGTCTGCTATTTTAGTCCAAAGTTTTGCATAAGCTGAAACAGCAATACGTGATTTGGTTGCATGAAATATTTCCAGCGGTATCTCTGCATCATGCAAAATCTGCTGTATATCATAGCCCTTGTCTTGGGCACTGCTCAGCGCCTCATGTACCAGTGCAATTGAAATTGTGCCTTTGCTTTCACTGAATTGTTGATTGTTCACAGTGTATTCCATTATCTTGTGAGACGTGTTTTGTGACTAAAGTTTTCCAAAAAGATGTTTAAATTGTCCAAATACATCATACAGGATGCAACTTTTGGAAATTGTACTCAAGCTTGACTATGTTTACTCTGCATCTTAAGTCGAAAGTGGGTTTAATTCATCATTTAAACTGCTCAATTCAAACAATGAACTAGGAAAATAAAATGAAAATTGAAGGAAAAGTTTTTGTTGTGACTGGTGGTGCATCTGGATTAGGTGCAGCGACAGCCACACATTTGATTGGTCAAGGTGCGAAAGTGATCATGGTGGATATGAATCACCAGCTTGGCGAAGAAATGCAGAAGCGCTTAGGTGAAAAGTCCAAATTTGTTCAACTTGATGTGACCGATGAAGTTGCTGTTGAACAATTCTTTAAAAATGTGGAGCAGGATTATGCTCAATTAAATGGCTTAATTAATTGTGCAGGAATTGGCCCATCTGCCAAAGTACTAGGTAAAAATGGCATCCATGCTTTAGACGCATTTCAAAAAGTATTGAATATTAATGTCGCAGGAACATTTAACATGCTGCGTTTTGCCGCAGATGTCATTTCTCGTTATGCGTTACCCGCAGGTGAAGAAGATCGTGGTGTGATTATTAACACTGCTTCAGTGGCTGCGTTTGATGGCCAAATTGGTCAATCCGCTTATGCTGCATCTAAAGGTGCTGTTGTTGCAATGACATTACCTTTGGCGCGAGAACTTGCGCAACATGCCATCCGTGTGATGACCATTGCACCAGGGATTATGGAAACCCCGATGTTGAAATCATTACCACAAAATGTTCAAGATGCGTTGGGTGAAATGGTGCCTTTTCCTAAACGCCTTGCGAAGCCTGAAGAGTTTGCACAGCTTGTTGGTCATATTTGTGAAAATAGCTATTTAAATGGTGAAACAATTCGATTAGACGGCGCAATCCGTATGCAGCCAAAGTAATCTGGTCTAATCCGTCTGCTTATTTCTAACTTTGCTTTAATGTAAGCAATAGCAAACTTTTAAAAAATTGAATACGGCCTGACATGATCTAAACCATCATGTTAGGCAGACTTTAGCCTAAATTTATATAAACAACGAGATTTTGATTGGTCGCTGATCATGATTGCAGTGATTTAAAATTTAAAAGTGCTGAGAGGGATGCTCAAATGATTCTCAATGATGAACAAAAAATGGTTCAGGAAATGATGCGAAATTATTCGCAGAATAAACTTAAACCCACAGCTGCTGAACGTGATAAAACTGCAAAATTTCCTCATCAAGAACTCAAAGAGTTGGGTGAACTGGGTGCATTAGGCATGACCGTGTCTGATCAATGGGGTGGCGCAGGTTTGGACTATATTTCCTTGGTGACGGCAATTGAAGAAATTGCCGCAGGAGATGGTGCAATTTCAACCATTGTCAGCGTACAAAATTCTTTGCCTTGTGGAATTATTCAAAAATATGGGACAGACCAACAAAAACAAGACTACTTAATGCCATTGGCAACAGGTCAATGGCTTGGCTGTTTCTGTTTAACGGAGCCGCAGGCGGGTTCAGACGCAGGTGCTTTGCTATGTAAAGCAGAACGTGATGGCGATTCATGGGTAATTAATGGAACCAAACAATTCATTACTTCTGGACAGCACGCACAAGTGGCAATTGTATTTGCAGTTACGGATAAATCCGCAGCGAAGAAAGGCATTTCTTGTTTTATCGTTCCAACCAATACAGAAGGTTATATCGTTTCTCGGATTGAAGATAAAATGGGACAACATTGCTCAGATACCGCAACAATTGTTTTTGAGAATTGTCGGATTCCTGCTGAGAACATATTAGGAAATGAGGGTGAAGGATATAAAATCGCCTTGTCGAATTTAGAGTCAGGTCGCATTGGTATAGCCGCTCAATGTGTGGGAATGGCACGAGCGGCGTTGGATGCTGCGGTTGAATATGCCAATCAGCGCAAAGCTTTCGGAGTGGAGTTGGTACAACATCAGGCTGTGGCATTTCGCTTAGCCGATATGGCCACTCAAATCGAAGCAGCACGGCAGTTGATTTACCATGCCGCAAGTTTAAAAGATGCAGGTTTAGCTTGTCTAAAAGAAGCATCAATGGCGAAGTTGTTTGCATCTGAAATTGCTGAAAAAGTCTGTTCAGATGCAATACAAATTCATGGTGGTTATGGCTATGTTGCTGATTTTCCAGTAGAGCGAATCTATCGAGATGTTCGAGTCAGTCAGATTTATGAAGGCGCTTCCGATATTCAACGTTTAGTTATCGCAAGAGCGCTGATTCAGTAAGTTCAATTGTAGATTAGCGCATCAAAATTCTATCTCAAGACCAGCTTCGCACTGGTCTTTTTTATTTTAAAGCCTTCCACCATGACAGCAAAAGCAGATGTTCAAAAACTGCAATACAATTGAGGTATTTGGAAATTGTGTGTGATTTCTAATCATGGTTATCTATACGCATAGGAACACATGTTGAATGATTCAACATTTTTAGAAAAGCTAGAAAG
The DNA here is from genome assembly GCA_023539305.1 of Ilex asprella. Taxonomy (NCBI): domain Eukaryota; kingdom Viridiplantae; phylum Streptophyta; class Magnoliopsida; order Aquifoliales; family Aquifoliaceae; genus Ilex; species Ilex asprella. Next base: position 36,723 of record JAHQCQ010031143.1, on the reverse strand, counting down.
CAAAATATGGAACCGCACATCGAGATGATTTGTGCTGAAAATACAAGGATATTGCCATGAAAACATTGGAACAAGCCTACCAAGAATTCGATTATGAAAAACTAATCAATGAGCAACTGGTTGGCAACCCACAGTCAATCAATGCCTATATCGAGTGCTGCGAGCGTTTTGTCGGTTTAAATAAAGTGGCTTTGATCTGGGAAGGCAAAAACGGTGAGTCTTCACAATGGACCTTTGAACAACTGGCACAAGCATCAGGAAAATTAGCCAATTATTTACACTCGCTAGGCTTAAAAACTGGTGATTGTATTGCTGGCTTATTACCACGCACTCCAGAATTACTGATCACCATATTGGCAACTTGGCGTATCGGAGCAATTTATCAGCCCTTATTTACCGCCTTTGAATCAAAAGCGATTGAGCATCGCGTAGCAACAGCCAATACCCAACTGATCATCACTAACACTGAACAACGTCCAAAATTAAACGGGATTGAACTTCCCAATATTCTGACTGTTCATCCACAAGATTTTGCAACAACAAAGGATGCAGATTTTTGGCAAGAGCTAGCAGGTCAATCAGCTGAATGTGCACCCGTTATGTTGAGTTTTACTGATGATTTTTTAATGATGTTTACCTCTGGAACAACAGGTTTGGCAAAATCGGTTCCAGTACCATTAAAAGCGATTTTGGCCTTTAAAGAATATATGCGTCACGCCGTTGATTTACGTGAAGATGATTCATTTTGGAACCTTGCGGATCCAGGTTGGGCATATGGTCTATATTATGGTATTGCTGGCCCATTGGGATTGGGACACAGTATTATCATGGATGAACGGGCATTTAGTGTCGACCATGCTTTGGAAATTATTCAAAAATACCAAGTCAGTAATCTTACCGGTTCACCGACAGCATTTCGTATGTTCTTTGGCTTTAAAGAAAAATTTAATGCTTCAATCAAAGCGCATTTACGTGCAGTCAGCAGTGCGGGTGAACCTTTAACACCTGAAGTAATTCATTGGTTTAATCATGACTTAAATGTCAATATTTATGACCAATATGGGCAGACAGAATTAGGTATGGTGATTGGTAACCATCATGCTTTAGCACATGCAATAAAAGTCGGCTCAGCAGGCTTTGCTAATCCTGGTCATCGTTTTGCAGTGTTAAATCAAGACAACCAAGAAGTTGAACGAGGTGAGATTGGAACGCTAGCAATTGACTTCTCTCAATCGCCACTCACATGGTTTAAAGGTTATGGTGGAAATAATCGTAAATCCTTCGTTGATCATTATTACTTAACTGGGGATACTGTTCGTTTGAATGAATTAGGTGGGGTTGATTTTATTGGTCGTGCAGACGATGTCATTACAACTTCAGGTTATCGTGTTGGGCCATTTGATGTAGAAAGTACCCTTTTGGAATGTGTTGAAGTTTTAGAGTCTGCCGTGATTGGTAAACCTGATCCAGAAAGAACAGAGATCGTAAAAGCTTTTGTTGTGCTCAAGCCTCAGTTCACGGGTTGTCACCAATTGAATGCGAAATTACAAGAATATGTACGTTCTCGATTATCTAAGCATTCTTACCCACGTGAAATTGAGTTTGTTGAAAGCTTACCCAAAACATCTAGTGGCAAAATTCAACGTAATTTATTGAAGCAACAAGAAGTGGCTAAATTACAGCAAATGCAATTGCAGGCTTAATATCTTTTAAAGTTCCATGCTTTGCACCCGAAAGGGTGCTTTTTTATGATCAGCATAAGATCCCGTATTTCTAAGGTCTTTATAACAATTTTAGTCCACTTTACCTGTGATATTTTTTGTCTAAATAATAAATGGATCAAATAGAATGATTCAAATTCACGATATTGTCATTAATAAAAATTAATCTGCTTTAAATTTCAACAAACGTTAAAAATTATGCAAAATTTAAAACCACATACACTTTGTTTAAGCCTTGCACTATTGGGCTGTTCATTTCCAAGCTATGCACAATTGATGTTTAGCCAATACATTGATGGCACAGGAAGTAGAAAAGGATTAGAAATTTATAATCCAGATGCATCAACCGTCAACCTTGCTGATTATCAAATTCAGCTATATAGCAATGGTAAAACAACTCCTACAACTGTTGATTTACAAGGAACACTTGCGACCAAAGCCAAATTTATTGTGGGCAGTACTGAATTACAGGCAGAAATTGGTAATAAATTAAATCAAGTTGCAAATGCTTTGTCATTTAATGGCGATGATGCCTTGGTCCTTGTGTATAAAGGAACAGCTGTAGATCGTTTTGGGCGGATTGGGGAAAGACCTGCAAGTGGCGGTTGGGGGACCACAATCACCAGTGCTGGAAATAGCCTAAGCAGAATAAAAAATAAAAATGATGTCAGCGCTGTAGATCCAAATAGTGCCTTTGATTTGGACAGTGAGTGGAGCAAATGGTCAGATCGTAATGCATTCAGTAGCTATTTAGGTACTGGTACAACGACACCGCCAATCACTGCAATCAGTTGTAGTGCTGCTGATACTGCAATTGCAGATTTACAATCTGCGGCACAAAACCAACAATATGTGGTTCGAGGTGTCATTACTGCGGATTATCGCTATCAAAATGGTTTTTCAGGTTTCTATATTCAAACCCCTGACAGTAAAGCTAAAGCAAATTTAAGCAATGCGATCTTTGTCTATCTCCCTGCTGCAAGCACAATCACTGGCGGTAAAGTGGGTGAAGAAGTGATTCTGAAAGGGCGTTTAACCAATTATGAAAATCAATTGCAAATTGATCAACTGAGCAGCAATATTCAAACCTGTAATAATCAAGCCGCAAGTTTGGTGAGTTCTACTCCGATTCAACTGCCATTTTCAAGTTTAACCGATGCTACAGGCAATGCACCTAAGCGCTATCAAGGCATGTTGGTGAAAATTCCTCAAACCCTAACGGTTAGCGAGAATTATGATTATGGTCGATATGGTCAATTGTCTTTAAGTTTGGGACGTTTATATATCCCAACCAATTTATATCCTGCGAAATCCAATGAAGCGGTTGCTTTAGCAAAACAAAATCTATTGTCTAAGATTATCTTGGATGATGGTTATAACAATCAAAACAGAACACCATGGTTGCCACAAACATTTAATGCGGCAAACACTTTACGTACAGGCTATCAGCTTAAAAATGTTGAAGGGATTTTGGAATACCGTTTTAATGCTTGGCGTATTCAACCGATTCAAAACAAAGCTTTGCCTGAGGTTGTCAAAGACAGCAATCTGCGGAATTCAACCGTCTTGGCAAAAGAGACTAAACAGGTTCGTGTTGCCGCATTTAACGTCCTAAATTATGACAATTCGCCGCTGATTGGTGTTAAACCAGATCGTGGTGCAAACACCGAGACAGAATTTAATCGTCAACATGCCAAAATAGTCAGTGCGATTAAAACCATTGATGCAGATGTTTATGGCTTAATGGAAATTGCCAACAATGGTTATGGCGAAAAAAGTGCTGTGAATTACTTAACCAAAGCTTTAGGTGCAGATTGGAAATATGTCATCCCACCGAATATGGATAAGTTAGGTACTGATGTGATTGCAGTTGCGATTATTTATAATAGCAAACGTGTAAAACCTGTTGGTAATCCTGTGGTATATGATGATTTGACACAGAAAAACCGAGTCACGATGGCACAAAGCTTCCAAGCAGTAACGGGAGGAAAAACCTTTACTGTTGTACCAAATCACTTAAAGTCTAAAGGTAGTTGTCCTGACGATAAAACCTCACCAGAAGCAAACCAAGGTGATGGTCAAGGCTGTTGGAATCCGACTCGTGTTACTGCAGTACAAAAATTGATTCAGTGGATTGCAACCAACCCGACCAAAGCTGAAAAACCAAATTATTTATTGGTTGGGGATATGAACAGTTATGCCAAAGAAGATCCAATCTTGGCATTTGAAAAAGCCAACTACAAAATATTGCTAAATGATGAAAAAGTAGGGCAAGGTAAATCTGCATATAGCTATGTCTTTGGTGTGGCCAGTGATGCAACCGGGAATGGTGGTGCGGGTAATTTAGATCATGCAATTGCAGATGCAAACTTATACCCAATGGTTAAACGTACTTTTGCATGGCATATCAATGCTGATGAACCAACAGCATTAGACTACAATGAAGAATATAAAACTGAAGAACAAATTGCTTCTTTCTATGCGCCAGATGCTTTCCGTTCTTCTGATCACGATCCGGTTATTGTTGATTTAGATTTAAATGAATCAAGTGGTACTACAGGTGGGCATAAGAGCAGTGGGGGCAGTACGGGACTGTGGTCTTTATTTGGACTGATGTTGCTTACAGCGAGCTCAGTATTAGCGCGTTCAAAAAAGAAATCCTAATACGCGATATCTTTTTAAAGAGAAACTAGTGATCTAGTTTCTCTTTTTTTATGCTTTTATAAAACTATATAACATAAAAAATTGCACCAACTGATTTAAGACAGAATCTCTTCATAGATCAAGCGAATGATATTGGTCGAAATACTATTTCATTCATCTAAATCATTCGGTTTTATCTTTCAACGGTACTATGGCTCGGATCACGGTAAAACCCTGCTGAGAATGGATTTCAAAACTACCTCCAATTCTTTTTACTCGCACTTGCATACTCTGCAAACCCACATGCAAACCAGCTTGAACCTGATCAACTTCAAAGCCAATGCCATTGTCTTGAATGGTTAACACGAGTTGTTGTCGTTCATCTTCAACCAACGAAACTTCGACATCAGTTGCATGGCTATGTTTTACAATATTGGTTAAGGCTTCTTCTGCGACACGAGAAAAGGTTAAACAAATCAATGCAAGCGGTTTATGTTTCCATTTTTCTGCAAAAATCCAAGTCGATTCAATTTCCATTTCTTCGAAAATTTGTATAAAACGATGACGCAATGGCGCAACCCACATCACTGGACTTTCAGGTATTTTTGCCCCAGCACTGCTTCCTGAGTCAATCACTTGGCGTAAGTCATTTCTTAACAGTTTAAACATAGAGATCACTTGTTGTTTTTCAATATGTTCACTGTGATCCAGTATAATCATCGAGCGAACAATTGAACCACCTAGTCCATCATGTAATTCATGGGACAGGTTTAGACGCTCTTGCAACCGCATATTATCGATTTCAAGTTGGTACTTTTTATCTAAAGATTGTTCTAAGTCAAACGTGACTTTTTCAATAGTTTCTTCAAGCGTCTGATTAAATTTTTCAATACGTCCAACATTCTGCGAAATACGATAAGCCAAGATAAACGAAATCGCTAAGCTGGTAATTGGTGCAGCCAATGGCGTCCAATAGAGCGTCTGATCCAGATGATGGATCATGCTATAAAAATCATGAACAATAATAAGTAAATAGATGAGGAAAATAAACGCAAGCAGGAGAATGTCCATCTTTCTACGTTTAAAAGCAATCCACTGAAAAAACAAGCAGTTAAAAATAAATACCATGCCAGAATAGAAAAAGACAGAGGATAAGCTAGGTTCTAGATAATTGATCGGTGTCAATAGCAATGCTGCAATCGCGATTATAGAGGTCAATAAAAGTAAACGTTCTAAATACGGATAATGGCGATTGGCAAAACGCCAAGCAAATAAACAGAGGCAATAGGTATATCCGACTAAAAATACCAGATTTAGACGTGCTGTTAAGATACTGTCGGTAAAAGGAAGAGGAATGGTCGAAATAATATTATAGGCAAACAATACCCATAAAAATGAAGTTAAACCAAACCACCCAAAGGCTTTTTCTTGGCGTCGAAATAGCCATATGGTAAAACCTGTAGTTCCCACCACAAAGGTAATAATAATATTGATAAAAAATAAAGTTCGCCGTTCAAAAACCAACTGATCCTGTTGATTGGCGATATCTTCGGCCTGACCAAATTTAATTTTTCCTAGGCCTGAATGTTGTGATGCAACCCCTACAACACGGACTAAAATTTCATTTTGTTGGTTTTGAATAGATGTAGCAGGAAGTACCCAATACCTTGGCATATTCCAACTTCTTGACAATGGCTCTACTAAGGATTTGTCTTTCCATAACAGTTCATTATTGCTATAGACAGCTCCTGCAATATTGATTCGTTCAATCAGCAAGGCGACAGGTTGATTTTCCTGATCGCACTGATATTGCCATTTGATTTTATACCAAGCAGTGCCTGTGTAGTTATTCCAGCGCGTTTCCCAGTCATCTGGCAAGGTGACTGTTTTCCATCCCTGTTGGGGAACCTGTTCAAGATTTGCAAGCGCTTGAGCAACTTGTATGCTTTGGATTTGAAAGTGGCAGGCTGCATCTGTTGTATTGGACTGACCTGTTAAGGCTGCACCAGCAAAAGCAAAATGCTGGGTCAAACTTAGCATAAGACCGAACAACCCGATTAATTTTAGAATTAGTCGAGTAATCCTAAGTTGCGTGCTGTATCGATGGCTTTGGCTCTGTTGCATACCGCAAGTTTCCGATAAATATGTTTAATATGAGATTCAACGGTATAACGGGATAAATTGAGTTGATCTGCAATTTCCTTATTGCTTAAACCTTGAGAAACCAGTTCTAAAATTCCCAATTCTCTTTTGGATAATACACTGTCCTGATCAGTGACTTTCTGACAGGGTGCAGTTTTATTTGAATTATTTTTTTCATTAAAGTGTAGTTGTTTTAAAATTTTTTGAGCAATAAATGGATCAATCGGCGCTCCACCACGCAAGACACTTTTGATCGAAAGAGAAACTTCTAAGTCATCTCTTTCTTTGAGCACATAGCCTGTTGCACCTGCACTTAGTGCATTGAGGATCGCATCTTCAGTGCTCCATGCAGAGATCACTAAAATCATGATGGTTGGATCATAGTTTTTTAAAATTTCAATAAACTCAATTCCATTACCATCAGGCAAGCCCAAATCAACCAATGCAAAAGAGGCTGAGTGTATACTGAGTTGTTCTTTGGCTTGAGCTAAACTTTGGGCAAAACGTAAATCTGCAATTGAGTACCCTAGATTAATTAATATGTCAGTCAGTCTTTTTTGTATAAGCGGCTCATCTTCTACGATGATGACTGGAACAGGTAAACTTAACTCATTGTTCATGATGTAAAAAACTCGCCCATGTCTATTGGACTTAGTTTTTCAGATATTGATGGCTTAATCTATACCTGATAATAGGTATTTTTAGTATTTAATTCAGTGATTAGGAATGAATATTCAGTTTATTACAATCGCGTTTTAACGCACTTACTAAGTATCAAATGATGCCTAAAGTCAATTTATTGAGACCAAGTTAACTTTTTGAGATAAGATTATTGAGACAAGTTAAGTAAATATTCAAATTTTAGTAGATAAAAATCACAATTTAACAGCAAAATATCGGTTATATTCGCTGAATAATGGATTATTTTTATAATGGATGTAGCTTACGATGATTAAATTCCTTAGAAATTTGGCAGTGATACAATGCATTGCGATTACCATTTTGGCTATTGTTCTTTACCTGTATTAAACGCTGATCATCACTGCCTTAAGAAAAATAAAGCTGTTTATTTTACCGCACTAAATTGATCAACCAAGCTACGACTTGCTTCATTCATCCCTATAATTTCAACCTGAACGTTATTTTGCAGAAACTTGTTTTGTACCTGATTGAGCATACTGACAGAGGTAATATCCCAAATATGGGCATGGGTTAAATCGATAATGACATGATCAACAGATTCATTAAAATCAAAAAACTGAAAGAATTTTTCTGAACTGCTAAAGAAAATTTGCCCAAAAATTTCATATTTACGGGTCGTGCTGTTCAATAGATGAGATTGGACACGCACTGCATTTTCTAATTTATTGACCAAGAAAAGTGCAGATAAAAGTACACCAATTAACACACCTAAAGCTAAGTTATGCGTCATCAGTACAATGACCACCACCGCAAGCATCACGCTATTGCTTTGTTTGGGATGTTTTGAAAAGTTTTTGACTGAGTCCCAGTTGAATGTAGTAAAAGCCACCATAATCATAATTGCCACCAGTGCCGCCATTGGAATATAAGACAGCCATTCTTTTAAAAAGACCACTAAACACAGTAAAAAAACACCAGCAACCAAGGTCGATAAGCGAGTTCGTGCACCAGAAGACACATTGATAATCGATTGTCCAATCATGGCACAGCCTGCCATACCCCCCATAAACCCACTGACCATATTGGCGATGCCTTGGCCACGGCATTCTTTATGACGATCGCCTTCCGTTTGGGTCACTTCATTAACAATCGTGGTGGTCATCATGGTTTCGAGTAAACCTACGGTGGCCAAGGTGATGGCATAAGGAAAAATAATTTTTAAGGTATCGAGGTTAAGTGGAATGTCTGGAATTAAAAACAGCGGTAAAGTGTCTGGAAATTTTCCTAAATCACTGACTGTACGCATATCTGCACCCAAAAATAAGGCAGCGAAACTCAATATAATAATGCACACCAAAGGCGAGGGAATGAGTTGACCGATTTTGGGAATATAGGGGAAAAGATAAACCACCCCTAAGCCAAAGGCGACAAATAGATACGCCGTCAAATCCATACGTTGTAATTCAGGAATCTGTGCCACAAAGATGAGAATAGCCAACGCATTAACAAAACCATAGACGACAGACTGTGAAACAAAGCGCATCAGTTTTGCAACTTTAAAATAGCCAGCAAGAATCTGAAGAATTCCAGTCAAAATTGTGGTGGCAAATAAATACTGTAAACCATGATCTTTGACGAGAGTAACCATCAGCAACGCCATTGCGCCTGTGGCTGCGGAAATCATTGCGGTACGCCCACCGAAGAAAGCAATGCTCACTGCAATACAAAATGATGCATACAGGCCGACTTGTGGATCTACGCCTGCAATTGCAGAAAAAGCGATTGATTCAGGAATAAGTGCCAAGCCTACGACCATTCCAGCAAGTACATCTGTACGAATATTGGAAAACCATTCCGCTTTTTTTAGACTAATCACTATAAACCTTTCATCATTCTTTAAAGATGCGTATGTTAAAACATCTCTTAGTGAAAAAGCAGTTAACTTTGACTTGAAAAAGTCTTCATTTTGTTGAATATTCAAGTTATAGCTGATTTTATAAATTTATGCTTTTTGCAATTTTATGTTTTACGACTTGAAATTGTGATCTGAGCCATTTACAACTTAAACAGTCATATAACAAGGATTAGATATGAAATTATATTATTCACCAGGTGCATGTTCTTTAGCTGCCCATATTTTACTCAACGAAATTAATGTTGATTTTGATCTAGAACGTGTTGATTTAAAAACGCATAAAACAGAAAAGGGCGCAGATTATTACGAAATCAATCCAAAAGGCTATGTACCCGCATTAGAAATCAATCCAGGTTTACTTTTGACTGAAAATGTTGCAGTACTGCCTTTTATTGCACAACACGACCCTAAACAGGATTTGATCCCACCATCAGGTTTGGGACGTGCTAAAGTTTTAGAATGGTTGGGTTATTTAAACTCAGAGTTGCATGATGAATATGCCGTCTTCTTTGACCCAGCGATCACTGAAGATGAAAAAGTACGTGGCTATGCAACCATAGATAAAATGTTGAAATATATAGATGACTATCTTGCAGAGTCTGAATACGATTATTTGGTCAATGACCGCTTTGGTCCTGCTGATGCCTACTTGTTTGTACTGACAAATTGGTCGAATTCAATTCATCATGATCTAACCCCATTTACCAATATTGTGGCATTACGCAATAAAGTCGCTGAACGTCAATCTGTACAGATTGCAATGCGTGATGAAGGTTTAATTCCTTAAGTATGCTTGAATTGATATACAAAGCACCTACGGGTGCTTTTTTATTGAATTGATTAATGTGAAATGGACAGAAACAGGGAAAGGTGTTTATTGTTGATTTTTAGTCAATAATGTTTTGCTTATTTTTGCATTTTTTGCGATAAAAATAAGCTCTATAGTTGCGCCATAAATCAAGCGTATTGGCAAAACATAGGTAAACAATGAGTAATATCTTAATCGTAAATGGTGCGAAACAGTTTGCACATTCAAATGGTGAATTAAACGATACCCTAACTGGTTTGGGTGAAGACGTGCTTAGCGATTTGGGACACAGTGTAAAAGTGACACGTACCGATGCAAATTACGATGCTCAAGAAGAAGTAGAGAAATATCTCTGGGCGGATGTTGTGATTTATCAAATGCCAGGTTGGTGGATGGGTGCACCATGGACCATGAAAAAATATATTGATGATGTTTTTACCGCTGGTCATGGCAGTTTATATGCCAACGATGGTCGTAGCCGTTCTGATGCTACCAAGAAATATGGCTCAGGTGGTTTGATTCAGGGGAAAAAGTATATGTTGTCGTTAACTTGGAATGCACCCTTGCAAGCGTTTGATGATCCTGAGCAATTTTTCCATGGTGTTGGTGTAGATGGTGTGTATTTACCTTTTCATAAAGCCAATCAATTCTTAGGGATGCAAAGCTTAGAAACATTTATTGTCAATGATGTGATTAAAGCACCACAAATTGCGCAATATGAACAGGCATATCGCCAACATTTACAGCAGCTTTTTGCTTAAGCAAACTGGAATTTTGAGTATCTCATTTAAAAAATTTAAGGAGTCTAAAATGTTGACCATTGTCGCTGAAATCCGTGCATATCCAAATGGATTACACAAAGATAAAATTATCCAAGCATTTAAGAAAATTACCCCGACAGTATTACAAGAGCAAGGCTGTCATGGTTATCAGCTATTGGTCGACGCTGGTGTTGATGTAAGTTATCAAAGCAAGGATTCTGATTTGATCGTGATGCTTGAAAAATGGGAAAATATTGAGCATCTCAATGCACACTTACAAACTGAGCATATGCAAGCGTATCAACTTGAAGTAAAAGAGCATGTTGCTGATGTTAAAATCCGTATTTTAGAACATGGATTTTAAAGTTAATTCACTATTATGAGGTTCATTCTCGCTTTGGGAGAAGGCTAAGGGGGGGGATTCTTTTATGTTGAATTATTGTTTTTAAAAAATAATTTATAAAGACATCTATCATTGAACATAACGCCCAAAGTTGATTTGCTCAAGTTTGAGCAAAGGTGCTTTCTTTAATTTTGACCAGGATATTTTTGGTGTATTTTTGCGATCAAGTTCTTGCGTACTTGTGACATTTTTGATTTTCCCTGTTAAAAAATTAGTACTTTCAGTTCGACTGTCACCTGATGGTATATCGAAATAATGTAAATCATAGCCGATCAGATCGAATGATGGGCTTTGATAGCGGAAAGTATAAATATTATTAAAGACCTCCCATGAATTACAACGAAACGAGTAATTTAATGTGATCTTAAGTTGTCCATTCTGGATGATTGGTGAATTGTCTACAATCAATGGATCGATAAGGCAAGGGCGTTCATTGTTGCTTTCTCTAGGGAGTGAAGAATTACTGGTGATAAGGCGGTAAGTTTGAGCGTCTTTAAATAGAACTAATAATTTTCGCTCATTTTGGTTAAGTTGAAGATTTGCTGGCTTTTTATGATTGAATTTATTTTTAACAATATTTACGGGATCCGTATTTTCAATAATCAGCACCATATCTGCTTGTTGATCACCATTTAAGTCACCTTGAACTTTACTTAGTATTTTCCAATCTTTAGGCATGAAAGCTTGAACATCAGCTCCAGTATCGGTTTCTGCCCAAACTAAGCTTGAGCAGACTGTTAATGTAAAAAATAGAAGTAATAGATTGTTATTTTTTATGGTTTTCTTCCAATTCACTGAATCGTAAATTTGTTGTTAAATTTACGCCTATTTTTAGGCATCTCTCCAAGCGATCACTTTTGATTACCTTGTCTTAGCTAATTTTTTATGGCAAATATCGAGTCCTCTTCGATACCTTTATTCTCAGAATAATATGGCATATTTATGAATCGTTGGTAGATACGAAACGTGTTTTATTCAAACTCGCCGTAGTCTTTAAAATTGATCTGCTCAAGTTTAAGTGAATAACTGTTCTTTAATTTGGACCAAGAAACTTGCTTAGCTTGATCCTGATTTTCAAACTCACCACCACCTGTAGTGTTTTTAATTTTACCTGTTAGAAAATTGATACTTTTCGCACTGGTTTCACCAGATGCACGATGGAAGTAATCTGTATCGTAACCAATCAGCTTAAAAGACTGGTTTTGATAACGGAAAGTAAAAGCATTGTTATAGACAGACCATGAACCACAACTGAGCCAATAATGTAAATTAATTTTAACTAATCCATTTTTGATGGTGAGTGGATCGCCTTCACTTAGAGGGTCAGCAAGACAAGGTGATTCTTTATCTCCCTCAGTAGGAAGCGAGTAATTACTTGCAACAAGACGATAGCCTTGAGGGGCTTTAAATAAAATTAATAACTTTCGATTGTTTAAATTCAGCTGAGGATTACCTAATCCCTCATTTGTCACAATATTTTTTGGATCCGTATTTTCAATAATTAAAGCAAGATCTGTAAGCTTATCACCATTTAAGTCACCTTGTACTTTACTCAACACTTTCCAGTTTTTAGGGATAAATGATTGATAGTCAGCTTTGGGGTTGGTGTCTGCCCAAATCAAAGTTGAGCATGTTGTTAATGCACAAAATAAAATTAATTCAGTTTTGTTTTTCATTATTTTTCTCCAATAAATTGAACGCTAAAGTTATGAATCAATTCTTCACTATCCCAAGGAATATTCTCCAAAGTATAGCTTGTCGAAGTTCTCAGTGTTTTCCAAACAATTTTGGATGGCGTTTCAACTTGTGCAAAGATATTTGGCGTTGTGGTCACTTTGGCTTTGTTGCTTAGAAAGTTAAGGCTGGTTTCTTTTAGTTTGCCACTAATTTTATCTAAATCATAAACATCAAATCCAATGAGATGGAATTGATTGTTCTTTAGTTTAAACCCATAGGTATATATCAAGCCATACGTATTGCTACAGGATGACATGGTATTGAATAACACATCTAAGCGTTGATTTTTTATCGTCAATGAGGAGTCATCTAGAGCATCTTCGATACAGAGTTCTTCTGAACGATAGGTCCAGTTAGGAATTTGTCGACTTAGCTTAAGTTGTAATTGTTGACCTTTTTGAAAAAGCACTAAAAGCTTTCGATTGTGCTGATTTTCATTTTTAGGTTGGATGATGAGGGCAATATCCTTTTTACCATCTTGATTCAAATCACCTTCTGCTTGAGCAAGAATTTCCCAATTGTTTGGGACAAATTTTTGTAATGAGGTAGAAGGCTGATTTGCAAAGCTTAGCGATGAATAAGCGCTCAGGAGCAGGGCGGTATTTATTATTTTATTCATGATCTTTCTCAATGAATTTATCAAGATATTTTGAGCCTAAAAGGACTTCGGAAAATCCTTTTAGGCAATTCAAACGATTATTTAAAGAAATAACCTGTTTCTGGTGAACTCGCATTTGCCATTCGTTTACGTGGCATACGACCCGCCAAATAGGCTTCACGTCCAGCTTCAACCGCTTTTTTCATTGCTGACGCCATTAAAATTGGATGATGTGCAGCGGCAATCGCGGTATTCATCAATACGCCATCGCAACCTAATTCCATTGCAATTGCGGCATCGCTTGCAGTACCTACACCAGCATCAACCAAAACTGGCACTTTGGCATTTTCTTTAATAATTGAAATAGTATGCGGATTTAAAATGCCTAGGCCAGAACCAATTAAGCTACCTAAAGGCATGATCGCAACACAACCCATGCTTTCAAGTTCTTGAGCCACAATAGGGTCATCCGATGTATACACCATCACTTCAAAACCATCTTCAATCAATGTGCGAGCAGCATCAAGTGTCGCTGTTACATTTGGATAAAGGGTTTTCTCATCACCTAATACTTCCAATTTGACCAGGTTATGGCCATCTAAAAGTTCACGTGCAAGCATACAGGTACGTACTGCGCTATTGGCGTCAAAACAACCCGCTGTGTTCGGTAAGATGGTGTATTTTTCAGGTGGAAGGATTGACAGTAAGTTGGGCTGATCTGGATTTTGCCCAATGTTTACTCGGCGAATCGCTACTGTCACAATTTCAGCGCCACTGGCTTGAATTGCTAAATCAGTTTCTTGCATGTCTTTGTATTTACCCGTACCCACGAGAAGACGAGATTGAAAAGTACGAGAACCGATAATAAGAGGGGAGTTTTCAGTAGGAAAATCTAGCATGGGAGAGCTCCAAATTAGCCGCCACCGACAGCGTGAATGATTTCAATACGGTCTTTTTCAGCAATAGGGGTAAGTTCAAGTTTACTTTTGGAAATGATCATTTCATTCATTTCTACGGCAAAGCGTTTACCTTCGAGTGAAAGTTCCTGAACCAGTTGTAAAAGATTTTGGCAAGCGGTTTCTTGAGGCTCACCATTTAAGAAAATTTGCATATACATTCCATTCGATTGCGCAAATTGTGATGTCTAAAATCAAAATAATTTTATTTAGCGTATTTCAATGCATTCCATGCAAGGACCAGCCAACCTGCAATCATCAGTGCTCCACCAATGGGTGTAATTGCACCTAAACCTCGTGGTAAACCCAGTGCCATGACATAAAGCGAACCGCAGAAAAATAAAATACCAATTTGGATGAGTAAGAAGCTGGCTTTGATTGGAAGTTGAGGGATGACTTTACTGAGAATAGCCAGTGCCAATAGGCCCAGTGCGTGGTAGAAAAAATAATCAGTTGCTGTTTGCCACCATGCCAACTGAGCTTCAGTTGCGTGAGCTTTTAAACCATGTGCGCCAAAGGCACCTAAGATTACTGCAAGCGCTAAATTCAGTGCTGAAATTGCAATCCACATAAGCCAGTCATCTGCATAAATTTGCGCATAACATTAACACAATTTCGAAGCGGGATTAAAGGCAAAATCTATTAAGAATAAAGATTTGACAAAAATATCAGGCAAAATAAAAGGGCATGTCGCCCTTTTATTGAAAATATAAATTATTGGTCTGGTATGCAGACAGTTTTGAAGATTTAGTTGGATGACATGGCAACTTTGATTTTGTCCATGGCATTTTTTTCTAACTGACGAATACGCTCAGCAGAGACATTGTACTCTGCAGCCAGTTCATGCAAGGTCGATTTATCATCATCTAACCAACGGCGCTGTAAGATGTTGCGTGAGCGATCATCCAATTGTTCCATAGCGTTATGCAAAGCTGAAGTACTTTGTTCTTCGTAATCTTCTTCTTCGACTAAACGAGCTGGGTCATAGCGGTTATCTTCGAGATAAAGCGCTGGTGCAACATGAGTTGAACCTTCGTCATCGTCATCACCTTGAGCTTCAAAAGCCGCATCATAAGCGGTTAAACGACCTTCCATTTCCAAGACTTGTTCTGCTGTTACATTTAAGTCGTTGGCAATTGATTGTGCTTCTTCAAGTGTAAGTTTTTTACTTGATTTTTTTAGGCTACGTAAATTAAAAAACAATTTACGTTGCGCTTTGGTGGTCGCAATTTTGACAATACGCCAATTGCGAATCACATATTCATGAATTTCAGCCTTAATCCAGTGCACAGCAAAAGACACCAAACGCACGCCCATATTTGGGTCAAAGCGTTTAACTGCTTTCATTAAACCGAGATTACCTTCTTGAATTAAATCACCTTGTGGCAAACCATAGCCCGCATAACTGCGCGCAATATGCACCACAAAACGTAAGTGAGACATCACTAACATTTTCGCAGCATCTAAATCTTGATCGTAAAAATAGCGATCAGCTAACTCTTTTTCTTGTTCAGCTGTCAAGATTGGAATCTGATTTACGGTGCTGATATAAGCACCTAAGTTAACACCTGGTGCAGATAAGGACAGGGGCATCAACTGATTGCTGCTGTCACTCATGGGTTCTCCTTATAGGAATTTCGTTGTATAGCTAATGCATTCATCTTAATTCGAATATTGTACATAAGTAAGGAAATTTGGGTATCGAAATGTAAAAATATATGCAAATTTGCAAAAAATAATTTGAATTGAAAATAATTAAGATTCAATTAAGTAATGAAATTCATGCTCTGATCGTTTAGTCAATTGGCAAGAAATCTTGTTGATCTCGCAATAACGCTTAATATCAATTTCACTGTGCGGATCAGAGGACATTAAAAGAAATATTTGATGAGGCAATGCTCTTTTTAATTCACGCTTTAACATTAATAGAGGCATTGGACAGGGTTTACCCATACAATTTATTTCAATCGCTGTCTGACCTAAAGGTTCATTCATTTTTTGGCAAGGTAACAACAGGGTTATGGAACACATATTTTACCAAGTTTATTGAAACACCCCAACAAAAATTGGAATATTCTTCAACAAATAAAAAATAATCGTGAAGCTGTTTAAAAAACACGCTTGATATCGAAAATAATTATCAAAAAAAATTCTATTAATTGTCATAAACCCATGTTAAGCTCGTTGCGTATTTAGGATTTATCAGAAACAATTCTTGTTTTGAAACCCTATTACAAGATGGATGTAACCGGGATTTTGTTAATAGTTTTACAGAATGATTACAAGCTTTGAAATTAGAAAATATTTTAAAACTTTGTTTGCTCTGCTGTTTGCAACACCGGGTGGTCCCTTTTTCTTAATAACTGAGGATTAACTTATGACAGCTCGTGAACAAGGCGTAGTTAAATGGTTCAACGACACTAAAGGCTTCGGCTTTATCCAACGCGCAGGCGGTGATGACGTATTCGTTCATTTCCGTGCTATTCAAGGTGACGGTCATCGTTCACTTCGTGACGGTCAACGCGTTGAATTCAGTGTTGTGCAAGGTCAAAAAGGTTTTCAAGCTGAAGAAGTTCAGCCTTTAGACTAATCTTAAATTTTTAAAATTTAAGTGGCGCTCCAATTTCTTATAAATTGGGGCGTTTTTTGTTTATAATGGGCGCAATTAAAAGTGTCTACAGTTAGAGCTCGTATTTATGTCATCAGGTTTCGAAACCCTTAATTTACATCCGCAACTTAAACAAGCGATTGATGCTTTAGGGTTTAAAGAAATGACCCCAATTCAGCAAAAAGTATTGAAATATACTTTAGCAGGTCATGATGCAATTGGTCGTGCTCAAACCGGCACAGGTAAAACAGCGGCATTTTTAGTCAGTATTATTAATGATTTGCTCACAAACCCAATTAAAGAACAACGTTTCCGTGGTGAACCACGTGCATTGATTCTTGCGCCAACACGTGAACTTGCAATTCAAATTGAAAATGATGCAAAAGATTTAGTCAAATATACCAATCTAAATGTCGTGACTTTGGTTGGCGGCGTTGATTTTGATAAGCAAAGAAAACAACTGGATCAAGGTTTTGTTGATATTTTAGTGGCAACTCCTGGTCGTTTAATTGATTTCACAGAACAAAAAGAAGTTTGGTTAGATCAAATTGAATTTTTGGTGATTGATGAAGCTGACCGTTTATTAGACATGGGCTTTATCCCATCAGTTAAACGGATTGTGCGTTTTTCGCCACGTAAAGAGCAACGTCAAACCTTAATGTTCTCGGCAACATTTAGCTATGATGTTCTCAATCTTGCCCAACAATGGTTATGTGAGCCAGTTACAGTCGAAATCGAACCAGAAAAGAAAACCAACGCTGATGTTGAACAACGTGTATATGTGGTCGAAAAGAAAGATAAATATCGCTTATTGCGCGAAATTTTGGCAGATGAACCCATTGAAAAAGTGATGATCTTTGCCAATCGCCGTGATCAAGTACGTAAACTTTATGATCATTTAAAAGCAGATGGTTATAAGGTGGTGATGCTATCAGGTGAAATAGCGCAAGATAAACGTTTGAAAATGTTAGATCAATTTAAAAATGGTCAGCATAATATTATGATCGCAACGGATGTTGCTGGCCGTGGTATTCATGTTGATGGCGTATCTCATGTGGTGAATTTCACTTTACCTGAACAGTCAGATGATTATGTACATCGTATTGGTCGTACAGGTCGTGCAGGTACACAGGGTGTAAGTATTAGTTTCTTGTCTGAAGATGATGCATTTAATTTACCGACTATTGAGAAAGCGATTGGGCAAAAATTGCCTTTAACGCGACTAGATGGTTATTGCTAAGTTTTTTGTTTCTTTATCGAATTGTGTTTAAAAAACCCACTTATTTAAAGTGGGTTTTTTATTGGCTATTTTAGTTTAGACGGCTAAACGGATTAACTTGCTTTACAGCTAAAGGTCAATGTTGTTTGATAGTCAGTATCTTTTTCAATACCGTAGTTTTTACCCATTACTGAACCTAATACGCCTGCTGCTGCCGTGATCATTTTTCCAGTCTGTTCATCAACGACACCTTTTAAACTGCCATGGTATTCAGTTTTTTCATCCACTAATACCGGTGCACCTTTTTTACCGCAAGCCTTGTTTGCTGCAGTAATGGCATTATTTTTTGCGGTAATTTGGTCTTTACCTAAGCCAGTGACTTCATACTGGTTATCTGCTTTTTGAATCGCTAAAGTTTGTGTTGGATTTGATGCACATGCAGTGAAGAGTAACGCTGAACTAGCAAGTAAAGTGATCGTTGTTAATTTATTCATATTGATTCTCAAATTCCTGTACTAAAAATTAAAAAGATACTGCTTTTAAATTAGTTATAATTTGAGCATAGAATATGGGCTAAATATTGAGAAACATGTATAAATTTTGCAGTTTTTTTTAAGTTTATTGATGATTTGGCTTTATTTTCGAAGCCAAAGGGTATCGAAGGCATTTTTTGCGAGCAATCATGCTCATTGATAACCTAACAATAAGTTGTATGTAATATTGACAGATGCCAAGTAAATTTTGTCGGAGATAGCTTAATGATTTTAGATTATGCTAATCTTGAAACAAGTGAAATTAACCAGATAATAGATAGGTCAATGTCAGATTTAAACTTCAAAGCAGTACATGACAATATTCATCAACGTCAATCGATTGGTCATTTGGTTGAACCTGCACCTTCACACGCACAACTGAATATTGCATTTAAAGCCGCTTTAACAGCACCTGATCATCATCGTTTAAAACCCACACAATTTATTGTCGTGGATGTTGAGCAACGTGAAGCATTTGGTGCATTACTGGCACAATCTATTGCTGACTTAGGTGAATTAGATCCAGCCCAAGTTGAACGGGTAAAACTTCATCCTTTTAGAGCGCCTATTTTAGTGCTTGCTGTGACTAAATTTCAGGATCACCCTAAAGTGCCTTTTTTTGAACAAACGCTGAGTTCAGGGGCTGCAATTGAAAACTTTTTATTGTCGATGCAGGCACAAGGTTTCGCAACTATGTGGCGGAGTGGGGCTGTGGTCGAATCTAAATTATTAAAATCAGCACTGGGTTTAGCTGAACGAGATTTAATTTCAGGCATTATTTATGTTGGTACAGCGGCAAAAGCGATTGCCCCGCGTGCAGAGATTGAAACAACACAATATGTTCATTTTTGGCAAGCTTGAGTCAAAAAGTTGTTGATATTTTCAGGTCGAAAAATCATTGGGTTATTAGGATAAGCATTTTAGGATAACAATAAATGTCGGATTTACAATTTAAAGATTTAGTTGAACCTATTGTATTGGGTCAGAAAACAGCGTTGCGTGTGACTGTACTGGGTGGTGGTAGTTTCGGTACTGCAATGGCAAATACAGCAGTACGTAATGGTTGTGACACCATGATTTGGATTCGCGATGAAAATATCGCAGCTGAAATTAATGCGACTCATGTCAATAAACGCTATTTACCTGATTTTCAATTGGAGGCGGGTTTACGTGCTGAGTCAAATTTAGAAGATGCAGTGCGTGATCGCGATATTATTCTGGTGGCAATTCCAAGCCATTCTTTTCGTGATGTTCTACGTCAAATTAAACCCTTTATTAGTGCACAAGCCGTTGTTTCATTAACCAAAGGGATTGAAGCAAAAACCTTTAGCTTTATGAGTGACATCATTCGTGAAGAGCTTCCTGAAGTTCCTTATGGTGTTCTTTCAGGACCTAATTTAGCCAAAGAAATTGTTGCAGGACAACCAGCAGGTACCGTAATTGCCAGTGATAGTGAATTAGTACGTTATGCCGTACAACAAGCACTGCATAGTGCCTTGTTTCGAGTATTTGGCAGTGATGATGTACATGGTGTCGAATTGGGTGGGGCACTTAAAAATATTTATGCTGTTGCAATGGGAATGGCCGCTGCTTATAAAGTTGGGGAAAATACCAAGAGTATGATTTTAACCCGTGCCTTGGCTGAAATGAGTCGCTTTGCAGTTAAGTTGGGGGCAAATCCTTTAACGTTCTTAGGTTTGTCTGGTGTGGGTGATCTTTTCGCAACCTGTAACAGCCCGTTGAGCCGAAATTATCAAGTTGGTTTTGCCTTGGGTTCTGGAAAGACACTGGAACAAGCAACCTCTGAATTGGGACAAACCGCTGAAGGGATCAACACCATTGTACAAGTCAATGCACGTGCAAAGGAGTTGGATGTCTATATGCCAATTACCACTGCATTGTATGAAGTTATTTTTGAAGGTGCGCCACCACTGAATATTGCCGTTTCTTTGATGAAGAATGGGCATCGTAGTGATGTAGAGTTTGTGCTTCCGCATAACGAAGTTTAATCGTGTGTTGTTGGCACAATATTCAAAACTTTAGAGATGGATTTGTAACAAAGCCTCGTTATAATCAGTGCAGTATTAAAAAGGAAATCTTATGCAACTGACTTTGGTGCGTCATGGTGAAGCAGCTCCACCCGTCAATGGGGTGGACAGTAAACGGCCTTTAACACAACGTGGGCATTTACAAGCACAACAAACGGCTAATTTTTTAAAAGAAATCGTGCAGCCGGATGTATTTGTTGTCAGCACTTTATTAAGAGCACAAGAAACATTGGCGCACATACAGACGTACTTCCCGAATATATCTGTATTGGTCTGTGACAAAATAAAGCCAGATGATGATGCAAAATTAGCAATCGAATGGTTGTCACAATTGCCATTTGAACGTATTGTGGTGGTATGTCATATGAATGTTGTGGCACATATTGCAGAACAACTGACACATGAATATTTTAATCCTTTTGCCTTGGCAGAAGCTCGTATCTATGAGCAAACTGTGATTGCAAATGGTCTATCTACACAAGATAAAGCCTTTATTCCAACTGTATAAAAGCATTGTTAAAAGAACTTAACGGCAGAAAACGATAAATGTTGTACTTATGGATGCCTGAAGCCAATGGGGTTTGGCAGTGGTCTCGAGGAAGTGATTGGACTAAATCTTCGAGCCTAGAACAATTAATACAAGATATTAAACTTTACCAAGGTGAAGAAGCTGTGGTTTTCTTCCCAAGTCGTGAAGTGCAAATTCTTCAACAGAAATTCAGTAAAACTCAATATAAACAATTGGGTGTAGATGGTGTCAAATATTTATTAGAAGAATATGTGATTTTGCCGATTGATCAGATGAAAGTGTTTTCACACTTTCAACAACCCGATCAGGTTTCAATATTGGGGATTCATCAATATGCTGTCACCACAATGCAGCATTCCTTGTCATTGATTTCGTTAAAAATTGTCTCTTTATTACCTGACTTTTTGATGCTGCCTGTACCAGAAGTCGGACAGACGATTTTGGCCAATGTCAACGGACAGTTATTGGTTCGAGAAGGCGAGTTCCTTGGTAATTCGATTGATGATCTGAATGTATATTTGGATTTCGCTGATCGAGAGAAAAGCTATTTATATAGCGGATTGACAGATGAGCAAGCGGTCAGCTTATTTGCCATTGCGACAGCAGATCAGCGTGAGCCTTTTGATTATCAATTTAGTGAAATCAAAAAACCGAAACTACATCCTTATAATGTATTGCCAAAAGCCAAGCAAGCCAATCAAGGCGTTTCTCGTTATTGGCAAGCCTGTGCAGTTTTGGTGGTTGTTTTGATTATTGCGCAATTGAGTTACGATGCTTTGCGTTGGATTAAGCTGAAGAAAGTTGCAGATCAAACTGCTTTGATTGCAGTGGATCAGTACAAAAAATGGTTTCCAAATGAGCAGCGGATTACAGAAGAGTCTGTAGAACGTCAGTTTAAAAATAAATTGGCACTGAGTCAGAGTGCAAATACCCAAGCTTTACAATTACTCAGTCGTGTGGGGCCAATTTTAATGCAACATCAGATCATTGCCAGTCGTGTGAATTATGATACAGCTGTGTTAAATATGGATCTGGTGGCGAAAAATGCTGAAGGCTTGCAGACCTTGGTGACGCAACTGAATCAACAGGGCTTTAAAGCAGAATTAGGCAATGTTCAGACGCAAGGCGCATCTGTCGTTGGTTTGGTGAAGATACAATAATGAAAACAATGGAAAATGTGCAAAATCGACTGGATATATGGTCTGAGAAAATCGCAGAGAATTTAGAAAAAATATCTCCACGTGAACGTGTCATGGTTATTTTTACTACGATTTTTGTCATTGTGGCAATTGTGGGGGCGGCGTTGTGGTACACCCATAAAGCTGCCGAAAAACAACAAGCACGTTTAAATCAGATGAAAGATCTTGTGGTGTGGATGCAAAGTAATGTGGTGGCCATGAAGCCCGCAGATGATTTGGCATTAACCACTGCGGATAAAATTCAGCGTGTGGCTCAACAACAAGGACTTTCGGTTGCCTCGCAGCAAGTGGGTGAGCAATTTCAGATTATTGCACAACATCAAAACTATGCCGTTTTAGCTAACTTTTTAACCCAAATTGCTCAAATGGGTGTGAGTTTGGAAAAGATGGAGTTAGCCAAAGAAGGTGGGCAGATTAAATTAACAGCGACGGTACAGTAGTAGTGAAAATAAACACAGTTCAAGCATAGCCTTTTCAACATACTGTGCCTATAATATGGCAACTTAAAAAGCAGTAGACTTTTGTAGCTATGATGTATTCACTTGCTCGCCCTTTGTTGTTTTCTTTAGCACCAGAGCGTGCACATGAACTCACATTATCCATGCTTAAATCTGCCCATAAAATGGGGGCGATTCGTCAAACTGTTGCTGCCAAACCAGTCACTTGCATGGGAATTGAGTTTCCGAATCCAGTTGGTTTAGCAGCAGGACTGGATAAAAATGGCGCTTATATCGATGCCTTAGCGGGTTTAGGATTTGGTTTTATTGAAATTGGAACCATTACGCCTAAGCCACAAGAGGGCAATCCCAAGCCACGCCTTTTCCGTATTCCCCAAGCCAAAGCAATTATTAACCGTATGGGCTTTAATAATGATGGTGTGGATCAATTGGTTGAGAATGTTAAAGCCGCAAAATTTAAAGGCATTCTTGGTATCAATATTGGTAAAAATGCCACAACACCAGTTGAAGATGCAGTTTCTGATTATTTAGTTTGTCTTGAAAAAGTTTATAACTACGCATCTTATATTACTGTTAATATCTCATCTCCAAACACCAAGAATTTACGTTCTTTACAAAGTGGCCATGCGCTCACTGAACTTTTGGAAACACTCAAAAAACGTCAGTTAGAGTTGGCAGAAGAATTGCAGCACTATGTTCCGTTAGTGTTGAAAGTTGCACCAGATCTAGAAGCTTCAGATATCGAATTTATTGCATCACAATTGTTGCAGTTTAAAATTGATGGATTGATCGTGACCAATACAACATTATCCCGTGAGGGGGTTGAAGGTTTGCCATTTGGTGATGAAGCGGGTGGTTTATCAGGTGCGCCAGTATTTGAAAAGAGTACGGCATGTTTGGCGGCTTTTTCAAAAATTTTACAAGGTAAAATTCCTTTGATTGGTGTTGGTGGAATTTTATCTGGTGAACAAGCTGTTGCAAAACAACAAGCCGGTGCAAGCTTAGTCCAAATTTATAGTGGTATGATCTATACAGGTCCTACACTCATTAAAGACTGTGTTGACGCTATGATTTAAAATATGAATACCTTAGACATTATTATTCTGATTCTATTGCTCATTGGAGGGCTAAACGGTTTGCGACAAGGATTCGTGAAAGCCTTTGCGAACTTGATAGGATGGATTTTTGCACTGATTGTCGGTGCTAAATATGCCAATATCATCGCACCTTCAATGTCTGCACTCAGTCAGGATCCTGTGGTGCAGAAAATTGCTGCATTTGCTTTTATTGTCTTGGTGATTATTGTTTTAACATGGATTGTCACAGCCTTACTCAATCAGATTTTAAAAACTTTAAAACTCGGTCCGTTAAATCGTTTAGCTGGAAGTGCTTTAGGGACCTTGAAAGGTTTGTTCATCGTCCTCATTACTATGCAAGGTTTAGGGCCGTGGGTTGAAAGTTCTCCAACGTGGAAACAATCCAAATTCATTCAGACGCTGTTACCATTTGCACCTTTGGCATCTGAAATCTCTAAAGATGCTGCAAATGAAGCATTACATCATATACATTCAGAAGATCGTTCCGATGATACTTCTGTAACTAAGGCTGATCGATCATCGGATACTCAAAGCGATGAAAAATCAGCACATTCGACAAAGAATCCGTTTTATTAGTCCTAGCTGGTCTGCGAGGTAGTTATGTGTGGAGTCGTTGGTATAGCAGGTAAAGCACCTGTAAACCAAATGTTATTTGATGCGTTGACGATGTTACAACATCGTGGGCAAGATGCGGCTGGGATTGTGACTTGTCATAATGGACGTCTTTTTCTAAGAAAAGATAATGGTATGGTACGTGATGTATTTCATACTCGCCACATGCGCGCATTACTCGGTAACTATGGTATTGGTCACGTGCGTTATCCAACTGCTGGTTCTTCAAGTAGTGCAGAAGCGCAGCCTTTCTATGTAAACTCACCTTATGGGATTACATTGGCGCATAATGGTAACTTAACCAATGCGGCTGATATTCACGATGACTTATTCAAAACTGACTTACGTCATATGAATACGGACTCAGACTCAGAAGTATTGCTGAACGTTTTTGCTCATGAATTGCAAAAATGTGCATCATTAACGCCAATGCCTGAAGATATTTTTCATACAGTTAAACGTGTGCATGAGCGTTGTAAAGGTGCTTATGGCGTCGTTGCAATGATCACAGGGCATGGTATCGTAGGTTTTCGTGATCCGAATGGTATTCGTCCACTGATCTATGGTTCGCGTTTAACTGAAAATGGTGAAACAGAATATATTATCGCTTCTGAATCTGTTGCGATAACCGCGTTAGGTTTTAAAGTAGAACGTGATATTGAGCCTGGTGAAGCGATCTTTATCAATTCAAAAGGTGAGTTCTTTTCACAACAGTGTGCGGCAAATTCGCGTTACCGCCCATGTATTTTTGAATATGTCTATTTTGCGCGTCCAGATGCAACCATCGATGGTATTTCGGTATATAAAGCACGTTTGAAAATGGGTGAAACCCTTGCGAAGAAAATTCTTCGTGAATGGGGGGATATGCATGACATCGACGTGGTGATTCCAATTCCAGATACAAGTCGTACTTCTGCTTTAGAGCTGGCGAATATGTTGGGTGTGAAATTCCGTGAAGGTTTCATGAAAAACCGTTATATCGGTCGTACCTTTATCATGCCGGGTCAGCAACAACGTACCAAATCTGTTCGTCAAAAACTCAACCCTGTAGAGCTTGAGTTTAAAGGCAAGAACGTTTTGTTGGTTGATGATTCGATTGTACGTGGTACCACTTGTAATGAAATCATTCAAATGGCACGTGATGCGGGTGCGAAAAAAGTCTATTTTGCCTCTGCTGCACCGATGGTGAAATATCCAAATGTGTATGGTATTGATATGCCAGCAAAAGCAGAGTTGATTGCTTCACATCGTAGTGTTGAAGAAATTCAGGAGATTATTGGTGCTGATCGTTTAATCTTCCAAGACTTGGATGATTTAAAAGCGGCAGTAAGAACCAGTAAAGTACCTGTTATTCAGGATTTTGATTGTTCAGTATTTGACGGTGTTTATGTCACAGGTGATATTGATGAGCAATATTTAACTGATCTTGAGCAAAGTCGTAGTGATACTGCGAAAAAAGAAAAAGATGGTTATATTGATGTCAATATCGATGCAGCATCTGTGGATTTAAGCGGTATCAAAGAAGAAATGTAAGCAACTTTGATTTACATTGAGAAAAAGCGGGAAGTTCCCGCTTTTTTCATTTATAGTATTTTGCAATGTAATGAGGAATTTTACATTGAAAGATGTCAGTCATTATTTGATAAAAAACAAGAATATGTTGTGGTCTGCAAGTATTTGCTTACTTGCGGTCATTTTGACCATTTTTATTCTAAATACTGTTTTAGGATTGCTGGTTCACTATGTGGACCCAGATCAAGAGATCTGGTGGAATATTCTCAGCCCTTACTGTGTTGGTTTGATCATCGTCATCATTGGTTGGTCAATCGCATATGAATTTTATGTGTTCCGTACAGGTGGTCACTCACTTGCAAAGCAATTAAAAGCTCGTCGTTTAAGTCAAATTGAAAGCACTCCAGAAGAAAGTGTAGCATTAAAGCTTGCAGATAGATTTGCAGAGACTTTTGAGATTGATGCACCTACATTGTATGTATTGCCAGATGAAGTCGGAGTCAATGCTTTAACTGCTGGGTTTCATCCAAGAGATACGGTGATTATTCTGACCTGGGGTGCATTACAGAATCTGGATGAATTAGAGCTTTATGGTTTATTGGGGCATGAGTTCAATCAAATTCTATCCGGTGAAACACGCGAAAATACCCGACTTAAAATTTTATATAGTGGTTTAATTACCTTTAGCCAGTTGGGAAGCAAAATCGCAAAGCAGGGCTTTAATCGTTATAACGCCAAGGGAAATCAGCATAAATTTGAAACCAGCTTTGTCGCAGTTGGCGGGGTGATTTGGCTGCTCGGCAGTATGGGGATTTTAATTAATCGTTTGATTAAATATTTTACTTTGGGTGGTCGTACTTTTTATAACGATTATAAAACTAAAAAATTATTGCTCAATAATGCCAATGTACAAACCTTATTACGTATCTATGTGCATCACGCAGGTTCTCAAATTCATAGTGAGTTTTCTGAAGCTATTGCGCATATGTGTTTTGCCAATTCCTTAAGTCCGCAAAGTTGGTTAAATATCCATCCAAGTATTGAAGACCGTATTTATGAGTTAAATCCGACACTGTTACAGGATCTACAGCTAGAAAATTTAAAAAAATTACGCAGTCAGCCTTTATTTAGTTTGTTGCGTCCTTTGGAAGAATCAACAGGGGATGTTTATAACCCGTGGGTATCTCCGCAGCCTTTACCTTTATTACGCTTATCACCTATTAGTTTTGCTTTAAACGATGCAATTAAACCTTTAAATCCAGAAGTACGCCGTCAAATTGAGCGTTCTGACTTGATTCAGCGCGCTATGCAAACGGCAACGGGTTCTCGTGAGGTGATGGTCGCCATCTTAATGATTCGACAGTATCGCGAGTTTATTCCGTCTGATGCGGAGGTAAGTCGTGCCATTATTGACTCACTTTTAAATTTAGATGGTCGGGTACATATTCAAATTTTCCATGATGCCTGTGAAAACCTTGGTAATATGCCTGCGACCAGTGCGCGTCAATTCGTCACCAAGCTAGCGAAAATTATTCAAGAAGATGGCGAGATTGGTTTGTTGGATGCATTGCTGATTGAGCGTGTAAAGGCTGAATTGCATTTGTTGCCAATGCATACACCGTCATCCTTGGAAACGGTTAAACCACAAATTGTGCGCTTGATCGATGCCTTGCTGCACGTACAGCAAATTAACAGTGCCAATCAGCTTGATGTGCGTTATGAGATTTTAGAACGGGTTTTGTCTAAGGATGAGTTAGAACTGTTTGAAGAAATCTCAGATGAACCTATTGATTTGGGTGAAATCTTAAATGATATTGCAGGGTTATTATTACGTGATCGCCTCAGTATTTTGGGTGTGGCTGAAATTTGTTTGTGGAATGATCGAATTATTACCCAAGATGAATTAGATGTACTGCAATTGCTGTATTGGCGACTTGGCTTTGCCACAGACGATATCGTAGATCAAATGCAGAAAAAGAACAGTGTGATGATTATTTAATAAGGGTAAAGTGAGTTGTAGATAAAGCCATCATAGCAATGATAATAAAAAGAATTAGAAGGGAAGTGCTCACACCACTTGATCTCAAGCGGTGTTAGAAATAACTTTGAATTAACTCGCCATCGCATCGACAGAAAGCTCAGCCACGGTTGGCTTGGCTTTTTCTGCTTTTAGACCTAGCTTATTAAACAATTGTTTGTCTTTACCTTCACCAGCATTCGGTGTGGTTAATAATTTTTCACCACTAAATAGCGAGTTTGCACCTGCCATAAAGGCTAAAGCTTGATCTGAGTCAGTGAGCGATTCACGGCCAGCAGAGAGACGGATATAACTGTGTGGCATGATAATACGCGCAACCGCAATCGTACGGATCCATTCTGTGACATCAAGTTTTTCAACATCTGCAAGTGGCGTACCTTCGATTGGAACGAGCATGTTGATTGGTACAGATTCAGGATGAACAGGCAGGGTTGCTAATTCATGTAATAAACCAATACGATCATTACGATTTTCACCCAATCCAACAATACCGCCACTACAGACTTTCATCCCCGCATTACGGACATGATCCAAGGTGTCTAAGCGATCATCAAAAGTACGGGTGCTGATGATATGTGAATAGTATTCACGAGATGTATCTAAGTTATGATTGTAATAATCTAGGCCTGCTGCATGTAAACGTTCAGCTTGTGATTGGTTGAGCATACCCAGTGTCATACAGGTTTCTAAACCTAATGCTTTAACTTCGCGCACCATTTCGAGGACATAAGGCATATCACGCTCATGTGGGTTTCGCCATGCTGCACCCATACAAAAACGTGAAGAACCTGATTCAATGGCTTCTTTTGCTTCACTGATCACTTTATCGACCGCAATACGTTTTTCAGCTTCTAATTTTGAATCATAGCGTGCAGATTGCGAACAATATTTGCAATCTTCAGGGCACTTACCAGTTTTAATTGAAAGTAAAGTACTGACTTGGATGGTATTGGCATCAAAGTGTTCACGATGAGTTTGCTGTGCTTTGAAAACTAAGTCTAAAAAAGGCTGTTCATATAAAGCTTGAATTTCTTCACGAGCCCAGTCATTACGTACTGTCATTAATTAAATCCATGATAATCATTATCTATCCCTGTATATAATACATAATTCATGCCAATTCCATAGGGCAAAAAAGTCCAAATACGATGGTATCTTACGATTAAAAAGATCAAGAGTATAGAAAACTAAAATTATAAATATAGTTGCAAAGTTAACCACATTCCTTGTGATTTACTCACAAAATTTTAACTTTAATTTTTATTAACTTCAGTGTATTGGTGATTAAAATATTCAAAAATTACGAACTTTGCAACGATCTGAAAATTATCACTCGGCACAATTTAAGGGCATCAATGGGCTGAAATTTGGTGTTGTTTAGCATTTTGCTCGGTAATAGCCCAATCAATATGGACTTGCACAACTTCATCATGTAAGGCTCTATTTTGGGTCAATGCTGCAATAATTTGGGCTGAATACGGTGCATTACCTAAGCCAATTGCAATATTGCGCATAAAGCTTTGAAAGCCTGTACGTCGGATGGGGCTACCCTCAGTACAATTGAGGAAGGTTTGTTCATCCCATTGCCATAAATCCAATAAGTTAATATCGTCTAGGCCATGACGTGGGTTAAAGTCTTCAATCGAAGCTTTTTTGGCAAAACTGTTCCAAGGACAAATTAGTTGACAGTCATCACAGCCAAAAACACGGTTACCAATACCACGTCTTAACTCTTCAGGAATGATTCCCTTATATTCGATGGTTAAATAGGCGATACATCTGCGCGCATCCAGCATATACGGCTCAACAATCGCTTGAGTTGGGCAAATATCGATACAGGCTGAGCATGAACCACAATGATGCGTTGCTGGTTCATCAAAGGGCAAATCAAGTGAAGTAAATAATTCACCTAAAACAAAAAAAGAACCCGATTTTTTATGAATCAATAAAGTATGTTTACCGGTCCATCCCATCCCCGCACTTTCTGCCAGTGATTTTTCAAACACCGGCGCTGAGTCCGCAAAGGGACGGGATTCAAACGGACCAACTTTTTCTTTAATAAGGGTTGCCAAGGTTTTTAGCCGACCACGCATGATTTTATGATAGTCACGTCCACGTGCATAACGGGCAATAATTGCTGAATTGGGCTCATCTGGTACATAACGCGGTTTTGGTGTTTCCACCAAATAATTCATTCGTACACAGATGATACTTTTTGTGCCTGGAACCAGTAGTGTTGGATCCGCTCTTTTTTCTAAATTTTCTTCTAAAAACTTCATATCACCATGGTATCCACGTTTTAAATATTCTTTAAATCGTGGTAATTCAGCTTGAGCATCAGGACGAGCAATGACACAATCAGCAAAGCCCAGTTGCAAAGCCTGTTGTTTGATCCAAGATTTTAGTTCTTGAAGATCAAGCTGTTGCAAGGGAATGGATTGCGAAGTTAAAGTTGCCGACATAATGAATCAATGCGCTATAAAATAGTGAGAAGAAAAGGACAGAATGATGCATCAGCAAGTTTATCACAGCCGTGAAATACAAGCATGGGAAGCGCGTTGGTTTGCTCAGCAAAATAGCGTTTTTGGTTTAATGCAACAGGTGGCTTGGTCGATTGCGCAACGCTTAAATATTTTGTTTCAACAAGCTTCTCCCCCAATTACCACTGTTGCGCTGTGGTGCGGTGCAGGAAATAACGCAGGTGATGGCTATTGTGTTGCCCATTATTTGCATCAATACGGTTATCAAGTCGAAATATTTGCAACTGAAGCAGGGCATTCTCAGCAGTTAAAGGCGGCAATTGAGTTAGTACAGAAAGATAAAATTAAAATCCACCCACATTTTAATATCGAAAAGCGCTTTGATTGTCATATTGATGCACTGTTTGGTATTGGTTTAAACCGTGATTTGGACGGTGCATTACAAGCGATTATTCAACACTATAATGCCCAATCAGGTTTAAAAGTAGCGATTGATATTCCAAGTGGTTTAAATGCCAATACAGGACAACCTTTACCTGTAGCAGTAAAAGCAGATCAAACATTGACTGTTTTAGGTCTTAAAGCGGGCTTGTTTACAGGACAAGGTCGAGAATATGCGGGTCAAATTGAGCTCATTTCAATTGTTCCTATAGACCCACAATTAAAAGCGGTCGCACAGTTGTCACCCACCCAGATTCAATTACCACAACGCCAAGCGTTCGGTCATAAAGGCAGTTATGGGCATGTTTTGGTGGTCGGTGGGCATGCAGAGATGGGCGGTGCAGTCATGTTAGCTGCTGAATCTGCATTTAGTGCGGGTGCTGGAAAAGTCACGATTGTATGTCATGCCAAACATCACACTGCAATTCTGGCACGCTCTCCTAACATCATGCTGAGAGATATCAACGCTTTAACTGATGTGGATATTCAAAATTTATTAAGCCATGTGGATGCTGTCAGTTTTGGAATGGGTTTAGGGCGTGATGCTTGGGCGAAACAACAATTTTCAAAATGGTTTTCACCCATTCATTTAACCCCACAGCTGCAAGTGGTTTTAGATGCTGATGCTTTGTGGTTTTTAGCTGAACAAGCTGTTCAACTCAATCAACGAACTTACCTGACGCCTCATCCAGGTGAGGCTGCTAAATTATTAAATTGCTCAGTGGCAGAGATTGAAAATGATCGTATTGCTGCGATTCAAAAACTTCAGCAAAAATATTCAGGACAATGGGTACTTAAAGGTTCTGGAAGTTTGATTTTAGAAAAGCATCTATGGATCTGTACTGCGGGGAATGCAGGCATGGGCACTGGTGGGATGGGAGATGTTCTTGCAGGAATGATTGCCAGTTTAAAAGCACAATTTGATGAAAATATTCACTTACATGAAATTGTCACCTTACATGCTTTGGCAGGTGATAGGCTCGCAAAAAACGGTATGCGTGGTTTACAGGCCCAGCAAATGCGTGATGCTGTGTATTATGTGGTCAATCATTCATTGTCAGGAGTGAGTATGTGATGAAAGCGGTAAAATTGTTAATTCGTGGTAAAGTTCAAGCTGTAGGCTATCGTCGTTGGTTTGAAAAAGAAGCCTTACAATTGAATTTAAAAGGCTATGTGAAAAATCTAACTACAGGCGAGGTTGAAGCGGTTGTGGTCGGAGATGAACAAGCGATTTTAAGTTTGATTCGTCATTGCTATGTTGGGCCTTTACGTGCTGATGTTACTAGTATTGAACAACAAAACCTGAATCATGATTTAGACTATACTGATTTTAAGATGGTCCGTTAAAGAGATCATTTAGAATAGCAACCACATACTGATATAAATCAATATTACCCATGATGATCAACAAAATTTTATTAAGCTGTATTTTGATGTGCGGTATTCATACTGAGCTTGTCGCACAACCAGTAGACGCTGTGACGAATAAGAATAAGATTGCTTTAAAAGATTTGGACTTTAAAACTGTGATGAAATCTTTTTATCAAAAACAGATCCAATATGTCAAAATCCCTCAATTAGATCAGAGCAATATACAGTATGTCGGGATTAAAAATGCCGAATATACCCATGTCTTTGATCGTGATGATGCTGTGATTGTATTTAGTCCTGCGAGTGCTTATCAAAATGCTCAAAATGAGTTGCGCTATCTTATAAGTACAACAGAAGTTTCGATAGATAAAAATAATGAATTACTAAACTTTTGTGGTGTATGCGCAACATTTACTAAAATCTACCTATTTAAGAAAAATGCTTTAGGTCAATTTGAGTTAGTGAGCCAGAGTCGGGATGAAAATAGTTGGATGAATGCAGATTTTAATTATTTGCCTTATCCGACTGAAAATATAGTTAAAAATATTCGAAAAATTGGTCCGCGAATAAAAGGCTATGTCGAAGTACAAGCGTATAGTCGACAAGGCTATTCAACTAGCACGCTTTATATCGTCCCATTTGATGAAAACCCTGTAATGGTTAAATTGGAAGTTGCAGAAATTGGGAATGACAATGAAGTGACAGGAAGTGATAAAATCTACAATACACAAGCTGATTATCGTTTTTTAAGCACTGAGCATGATGGTTTGTATGATATTGAAATTCACTATTCTGGTACGCAACAAATTTATGTTGGTGATATTGCTAAAATTGTGCCTATAAATGAAACCCATGTTTATCAGTATAATGAAAAACAGCAGAAGTATATTCGAGTGAAATTACATGATTGATAAATATTTAGTTGTTGGAATTGTATTTGCTGCGTGTTTGGTATTGATTATTTATACCCAACTCGATAGTGGGCAAAAAGAAGATAAGTCTTTGTCATTCAAAGCAAAGTTACAAAAGGAATTTCCAAACTATACCATTCTTGAACGGAATCAAAATTTCATAATTTGTCGAGAAGGGAGTAATCCACGTATCCCTGAAGAGTTGGTATTGATTCGTGTTGATTCAGAACAGAAGAAAAATCTAAGAACTTCTGGGAAAATGTTAATTGCAACCTATACAAAGCAGCCCAGTATTCGTGAGATTCGAAAAGATACTTTCCCTTATTTAACTTGAGATGGGCTCTACCATCTCAATAAATAAAAAACCTTTCAGATCATCTTGGTGATAGCGATAACTTGTTGATGATTGCAATAGCTTGGACTTTGACATGGGTAGAGTGAGGCGTTTTGGTGGTGTATAAATTAACGTCGACGACTACTATTGCGACTCCGCCCACGAGCCATACCGCCTAAAGCATTCAGTACAGCTAATTTGCTCATACTGCCAGAAGCATGGGCATGGCAAATTGCTGCAGCGAGTGCATCGGCAGCATCTTGTTGGGGTTGGATTGATAAGTTAAGTAACTTCATTACCATCATCTGAACTTGTTCTTTGTCTGCAGCACCATAGCCCACAACAGATTGTTTAATTTGACGGGCCGTATATTCTGCAACTTGTAAGTCTAAATTGACCAATGCTGCAATTGCCGCGCCACGCGCTTGTCCAAGTTTTAAAGCGGAATCAGGGTTTTGTGCCATAAATACTTGCTCTACAGCAGCTTCTGTAGGACCATGAAACTGAACAATACGTTCAACTCCAGCAAAAATTCGTTTGAGTCGCTCAGGCATTTCTGTTGTTTCAGTGCGAATTGTACCAGCATCAACAAAAGTAAGTTTTTGACCATCTTTTTCAATGATGCCATAACCTGTTAAGCGTGAACCAGGGTCAATTCCAATAATTAAAGGCATAATACTGCTTATCGTAAGTCTTGCTTCAATTATATGATTCTAAAAATGAATTGTAAGTAAAATTTTAACTTAGTTGTATAATCAAAGTACACAACAGTATTATTTCCCTTAAGCACAACGCTAGGGTGCTCATTATTTATAAAATCTTAGTCAATAAATCGCACAAATACATAAAATCGTTGTCAGAACACAAAATTACCCTTTAAAAATTTTTAACTGCCCATATAAATGATAGAAGCAACGAAATTCATTGTTTTTATATGTGAATTTTCAAGCTCACTTTTAATTTATCTTTGAGATGCCTTGTTTCGATGAAACTTTTTCCTATTATTTTAATTGGTACGATTCTTGAAATTGCTGTATGGATTGGTGTAGCCCAATTCATTAGCGGTTGGTACGTATTTTTCTGGTTTATCATTGCTTTTGTAATTGGTTTAAACTTGTTGCGTTCAAGTACAGCAACAATTATGCCGCAATTACAACAAATGCAAATGACAGGAATGATGGGAAACGATCCTGCAATTGCCAAAAAAATGGCGACAGCATTTGCGGGTATTTTGTTGATGATTCCAGGTTTAATCACCGATGTCTTGGCACTACTGGTTATTCTTCCACCTGTACAGAATGCAATTAAAAATGCAGGTATGAAATATATGGCGAAAAAGCAACAAGCCATGATGAACAATATGATGGGTGGAATGGGGGACATGGGTGGTGCTCAAGGTGAAAACCCATTTGCAGATTTGATGCGTCAAATGCAGGATATGCAGAACCAGCAATCTGGTGGGCAATATCGTGATTCAACCATTATTGATGGTGAAGCGCATGAAGTTGAACCGCAGCATAAACAAATTGAATTGAAAGATGTAAATAAAAAATAAAATACAGTCTATGATATTGAATAGAACGCCGAATCAATGATTCGGCTTTTTTATGTCTGAAATCAACGAAAGCAAGCATAATTTCTTAAACATATTTTTGATCAAACGATATAATCACTGAGTCACAATTTCTAAGATTTTATTATGTCGATGTTATTGACTATTTGTGCACTACACTTTGTTGCACAGTTGAGTCCTGGTCCAGATGTATTACTTGTCGCTAAAAGCTCAGCATCGACAACACGTGCCAATACTGTAAAAATCATTTTAGGCATCTCTGCTGGTGTGGTGGTATGGGTTGCATTAACCTTGCTTGGTTTTACGGTTTTATTGGAACAATGGCCATGGATTCAACAAGTCTTGATGCTGATCGGGGGCTTATTCCTTGCTAAAATGGGCTATGCAATGTTGAAAGGCGGCATTGCAACACTTAAACAAAATACCAATTTAGATGGCGTGATCGAGCAGCCTCCTAAAAACTATTTTCTATTGGGCCTTTATACCAATTTAGCTAATCCTAAGATTGTGATTTATTTTAGTAGTGTTTTTTCATTGGCATTGAGTTCAACAGCAGGTGCAAATTTAAAACCGCAGTTGGCAGTGATTATTCCAATACAAACATTTTTAGTTTTCAGCCTGTTGATGATGATCATGTCAATTCCTAAAATTAAACGCGTTTATCAAAAATCGGGAAGTTATATCGATATTGTTTCAGGAAGCTTTTTCTTATTATTTGCCATTTTCCTTTGGGTCGATGTCTTGAAAATGTTTTAGTGGTCGGGATGTTGTAGAGGATTTACGGGTTGTTGTTGTGACTGTTGATCATTGCGACTATCGTTTTGATCTTGAGTGGCATAGCGATGTGGATCTAAGGTTTTAATATTATTTTCAGATTGCGTGTATTTACGACTGCGATTTGCACGCTCTCTTAAACCGCCTTTTTTAATCAGCTGTACCAAAATAATCTCCAAAACAATATCTTTAACTTTACAGATTATAGCTTGAATCAATGTAATACAGAATATTGAATGAATGATCCACAATTTGATAGCTGTTGATTTATAATCACTTATTTTTAGTATGTAAATTTAAGTTATTGAATTTATGCAAGAATATATTGAAACAAATTTGTCTTGTCAAAAGATATGAATCATGTACACTAAAAAAAGAAACAGATTTTTTGCATTACATATATGGATATAATTGTAGTGTAATAATTAAAAACAATAATAGCGCCATAAAAGGAGATCTGAATATGATTCTACAATATCATTGTGCTTGTTGTGATGAAGCGGTCAGTTCAACACAAAAAGTTTGTCCAAAATGTGGCTCTCAACATATTAAAAGCCCATATGGATTATGGACGTTTTGTCTGGTTGCTTGTTTGATTGCAGCAGTAACGTTTAAAGTGGGACATATTTATTTGCAAAATCACAATACAGAAACCCCAGC
>JAHQCQ010000808.1:2053-18619 GCA_023539305.1 Ilex asprella | reverse complement strand
TATTTTAGATTAAATTTTTTGGTTAGAAATGATAGTTTAATGGTAGGGGGTGTTAGTGATGTTTAAATACAAACTAGAAGGGGTGTCATTGAAGATTTAGAAACTAGAGGGGGTGTCTTTGAAGATATGGTAAACTAGAGGGGGTGTGACTGAAGTTTTCCCTTATATTTATTAAGTTACTATTTAGTTTATTGAAAAAATATGAGCATAAGTTTGATTAAGTGATAATGAAATTTAGACTTAAATATGAAACATTAAATTTTTTATTTACAGATTATATGGTCAATACGAATACGACGCGAAAATAAATAAGTTGAGTCAATACGACACGATTAGTTAAACAGATTCGATTAAGGTCGACTAGTGTTCAATAAATTAAGTCAATATATTATCATATGTTTTAATAAGTCGTACCATTTACGAATTTGTGTTAAAAAATGACAACCCTAATCTATTAATTTTATCTTCTATCGTCTCAAAAATTACCTCCCAAAACAAATAAAAGTATTTTATCATAACAACGCAATTGCTAATCAATTCATCCTTCGTGGCGGAATCATAAATAATTATTCCCAAGTATATTGATTGCTATGCAGAACAAGAATTATCGGGAAAAGTGACTTGTGTTTTCGACTGACATAAGATTGATGCGGCATTGTTTTACATTATATTACTGATTTCTGCGTAAAATTATTGGAACGGTGGCGTTTTTATGCGAACAGCACCGTGTGCTATTCTTTGGGAACTGCAGACGATCCAGACCCGAGTCTGAGACCCTCCACCATTTTATGCGAACAGCACCGTGTGCTATTTTTTGGGAACTGCAGACGATCCAGACCCGAGTCTGAGACCCTCCACAATAGAGTTTTATTAGTTTGTATTTTTAATTTGTTATATAATAAATAAATAAATTAGGTTAATGTCAAAATATTTTACATGATTTATCAAATGAGTTAAATTACAGTTAATTAATAATCAACACTAACCTAAAATGATAAAACTCAACATGATTATCATCCCTAATTAAGATTGATGATCCATATTCATCGCACAAATTCAAACCTACGTTATCACGACATATTTTATTTTAATTCAAGTTCTTAATAATGTAAGAATCTAATTTAACGAAATTAATGATCAAAAGTATTTTTTTTTTGCCATAGGCAAAAATCATGGGTCCAGATAGAGATTCATCATACCCGACTGGTAAGAATTATGGTATTCCATCCTCCTATCCGATATTTTGCGAAAGACTTTTTTCTTCACTGATCTTACCTGATTAAGTGTACTATTTCTGCCAAATTTCGTCCAAAACATTCGGGTAGGAAAATCGAGTGAACATATATGTTTTAGTTATTAATTTTTAGATCATTTTAATAATTCAATTAAGTAACCTGTATCAATTAATCAACACAATAAACTAATAACACTAAAGAAAATACAATAAGTTCAATAATACATAAACAATTATAATAAAACACAACAATTAAAATATATATATATGCTAGTCGGGTAAGGTAGAAATACGAAAAATTTTGTGGATATTCCATATTCCTACACGATTTTTTACGGAATACAAAAAATTATTTTGTTAGCCTACCCAATTTTTTTACTGTAGCTCATCAAGTTGGATATTATCAAAATATGCGAAAAATAAAAAAATTTGAACACCCTAAATTCTGATAAGGTCTAAATAGGTTTTAAAGCTTATCAGATCTTGTATGAAGGAAATTTTGTTGCGAAGAATTACTTGGTAGATCATAAGAGAACGGGAGATAATCTTAATTTTGCTTTTATTGTGGAAAAACTGTACTTTTTTTACGAATATTTTTGGTTATAAAACGTTACAAAACGTCACTTGGGTAACATCATAGGAGCTGCACCCTCTGATGGATCAAGAAATGAGGTTAAAAAATAGGAAAACAATATGTATTATTCTCGTTAATTTTATGGTTGGATTAAATAGGAAAAAAATAGATAGAAATATCTTCCTTTTTAGTTTTAGCTCGTTAATTTTTAGGAAAAATTTCATCTACACTCTCTCTAAATAAGTATATCTTCAACGACACTTCTTGCCTATTCTAAAATTTCACTGATCTCTCCTGTCAGTATTGGTCGGGTATAAGATGTGACAGAAACAACCATTTTATTATTTTACCCTTAAATTTTATAAAGATTTACATATTTACCAAGTAGTACAGTAATCATAAAGATTTATAAACAACCATTTTATCATTTTGGAACCGACCCGGTTTGTACAGTAACATTTATCCCTTGTACATGACTTTAATGAATACCACTTATCAGGTGGTATTATTTGCTGGTATAAATTCACCAATTGTACAAACAAGGAAAATAACACAAATACCCTCCATAGAGTTCACATATAAAAAAATTATTTTAAATTTTTTTCTTGTATTATGTTTAAGTGTACGATGTCACCGATTTTTTTTTAATTTTTTTTAAAAAAATTATTTTAAAATTTTCCTTGTATTATGTTTATGCATATACGTTGTCAAAATCTTGTACTGAAAAATAGGTCTATCTTCAACTATATTCAACACCAATCTCTCTCTTGTACTGAAAAATAGATTGAAAAGAGCCAAAATGAGTTCAAATCAATTACCCAGAAAGCATTTGAAAATGAGAAATCAATTGGGTTTAATGCGAACCTGTAACAGATAATGACACTGAGGACTAAAACCACGGCCACAACTACTATGTCGATTTCATTGAACCTTTTTGGTAGACCAGAGATTGTGATCCGCCATTGATTTTGAGCTGAAACACCAATAGCCGTTCCGAAATAGGCTGTGAAACTTCTTGCAACGGCCGCATTTGATAGAACATAGTCTATAATCAGATTTGCACCGGTTATAAAAGCCAAAATTCACCTGCAAAATTACAACACAATGATATGGCTGCTACTTTGAGGCTAAGAAATAATCACTAATCATTCGTTTATAGGAAGTTATTTGTTGGACGGACCAAAAGTGACTCTAATATAGCTGAAGGCTCCACCGACAACGGCTATTGGTGTAAATAAAAAATAAAAATTGCAAGAAAAAATTTAAAAATAAAAACTTCTTAAAAAAAAAATTTGATTGAACAAAATATAAAAAAATAAAAACTATCTGCATGAAAAAAAAAATTGAGTAAAAAAAATGCATGAACAAATATTAAAAAAAATTGCATGAAAAAATTTAAAATATCTGCATAAAAAAATTAAAAATTAACTAACTGAATTTTTTTAAAAAAATTTGCATAAAAAATATTTACAAATCTGTAAGACAAAAAATATTTACCAACTTTTGTAGTGAACGATCAGTGATCAATTTGGAGAGCAACTTCCAGACAACCTCACGTTCAGTTTGGTTCCAGCTACACAACGTCCAGCCAAGCCAAGGAGTTGAGGTGTACAAATCTATATATATAGAGAAAGGGGCTAAGGTCATTTTAGTACATTTATATAAGGAGGGGTAGTTTGGACATTTTCAAAAAAATTAAAGACAAACCGTTCATTTATTTACTGTCACTGTTAAACTTTTCAGTGTAAGGGGTGTCTTTGATTTAAAAATGTGAACCAGAAGGGAGTGCAGTGAAGATTCAGAAATGAAAGGTGGTGTCTTTGAATTTATGCCTAACTAGAGGAAGTGTTGATGGAATTTTTTCTAATTTTTATCCTTCCAATTGTGGGCCAAAAATGGAAGAGCAAAGCTGACGATTAAGGTCGTTTTCCAGCCTTCCGTATATTCTGGATATTCTCTGTGTCAACGTGTCCGCCAAGAAGGTTTTATTTTATTTTATTTTTTTGACCAAAAAATATAGAAAAATCTATTCATTTTCTCTAATCCTATTGGTCCACAGTACCAATTCACAGTACCAGAATGAGTTTTTCAAATATTACAATTTTATTGCCTTGAATATATTGTACTTTTTTATTCAATGTCATTGATCTTGGTGATTCTTTTATGACATTACAGAATCAATGCAAGAGCACCATACTGAATGACCGATTCAACAGCATTTTTGTATCAGTTGTGGCTTGGGTACATGCTTAATTGGACCCGATAGGACTACTGCATGTGTGATGTCTTTTAATTGAGCACCAATTTTAGCTAGTTTTTTGATTTGATGAATTAGCAACTTATTGTTTTTCATTGCTCTACCTTTCTCGGGACATTTTATTTTTTGGCTTTACTTGAACCAACATGGGAAATCTATACTGTTCAAATTGTACTATTGGTATTTTGTAATCATAATCTTGGAAAATTTTCATTGCTTATAATCTTGAGTGAAGTAATTATCACCTTTTTTCATCCTGTCTGTGGATCGATGTATTTGTTCAACATTTGTTCCTTAATGTATTGTGTTAGGTAGCAACGATTGTCCAAGTGTCGTGTGTGCTCTTGATAGGATTCTTACTATCAGCATCTTTGTCATCATTGACTTAATTAGAGGAATTGTTTGGCCAAGTAGACTTGTTAGAAAAAGAAATGGGTCTTCTACAAATTAATGTAACTCTTCATTAGGTAACTCTCCTCTTGCCACCAAAATAAATCATCAATAAGTTGTCAAATAACAAGCATTTTGCTGGTGCAACAAAAAAATATCCGAAAACAACAGTGAAATATCCGGGAAAAAAATGGACAAGAGCTTCTCAACAAGGATTAAGAGGACCACTCCTAGCATGATCCCAAGAAGCTTGTTTGGGATACAAAATTTCAAATATTGTCATTGTTGAAGCCGTCAAAGCAATCTTTATCAGGTTTAAGCCCAAGAGGGAATGGTTCCTACACCATTAAAATGGCATGTCAAGATGGTTTGCTTTTAAAAGTATGTTCATTATATGATAGGACTACTGCATGTGTAGTACTATTTAACACAATAGTATTACATGTAGTAGTCTATTCATCTTGGATTTTAGGATCACCTCTACATCATTGGGCATATTTGCACTCTTTGCTGGCACACCACCGGATAGAGTTATCTACATAATTATTTAATATTAAAAGCATAGAAGAAAATTAGAAGAATACCAGATTATGAAAAATACTCAAAGAACATACCTGATCATGAAGGTTGGCATGCAAGGGTTATTGAGGTGGTTGAATTGGTAGGTTGAAAACCACTAGTGGATTCTGTGATTCAGCACCAATAGAGAGTGGAGATTTTTGACCCCCATTTTTTTTCTCTTCTTTTTTTTCAAGGTATCTTTTCTTTCTAGCATTTGTTACTCCCTTTTCTCTTACACATGGAGGATCGAACACCGATGCTTTATCAGGTTCACAATCATCACTGACATTACCACTATAAGACCACATTGCTCGCTTTGATTGCAACTGTCCATGTGTTTTTTAGCTTCTTCCCATAATTCTGCCACTTTCATGTTTGCCCCTTCATCTGTCATAACTAAATGGTTAATAGCACGATAATTTCTTTCTACTGTTAATGATGATTTTCTTGTTCGAGATGACTGTGCGCATTCTT
Source organism: Ilex asprella (assembly GCA_023539305.1). Lineage (NCBI taxonomy): Eukaryota > Viridiplantae > Streptophyta > Magnoliopsida > Aquifoliales > Aquifoliaceae > Ilex > Ilex asprella. The sequence goes on along the minus strand of JAHQCQ010000808.1, from coordinate 13,129 downwards.
GGACTGAATTTGTTTTCCTTGAATCCTTTGTCCATCTAGTCAAAATGTATCTAGCTGGTATCTTAGTGATACTCCATAGATTGAGTGCTCTAAGTACATGTCGGCTCTAAGTACATCTTACAAGAAAACATGACACTGCAACAAGAGGAGTTAAACTCCACAATGTGAATTCTTTTTCGGCCTTCATCCTTTCCCCGGTAAGTGTAGACAGGGCCATCACACGAAAGTTGTTGCAAATATACTGTCAGACTTGAAACAAACTCAGGGGCAAACAAGTCATAAATATTAATAATGTAGACAGTAGCTGTTTGCATCAACAACTGGCTACCCTTAACCTGGATGTATGGCATAACATGTTTACAATGATAATCTTCTCGTCTTTCAGCAAATCAAATTTTTTTTCGCATTGTTCTTAATAGTGATGCAAAAATTCTGTCAAGTTCATTATTTTACCAGACATTTGATGAAGAACATTATTCATGCTTTCACTTCTTTGAGTGGATTTTATGCGAATAGTGAAAATGTCCATGCTAAATGCTGGGCATCATTTCTGTCTTAACCCTTAGATCATCTTTAGCCATTTATTGTCTACAAGATCAAATCTTCTAATCTTTTCACCCCAAGTTAATTCAAATTCTGCCTCTATTTCACAGTCATTTAAGCACCTTAAGAACAAACCCCTAAGCTGAGAATTCGAATACAAACCCCCAAGCTTTGGGTTGCATTTTTAGAATTGTGCCATAAACAAAGACGGTGACATGTATCAGGAAATACCTTTCTGATAGCATTGGGCATAGCTTGACACTAATCAGTGAATGTAATCTATGGTGCTTTGTTACTCGTTGCCTCTAAAAATGTCTCAAATAACCAAATAAACCTACCCGTTGTCTCATCCAAAAGAAATGCACAAGCAAAAAATATGTTCTTCCTGTGATGGTTGATGCCAACAAAAGGAGCAAATATCATATTATACTTTTTTGTCCGATATGTGGTATCAAATATTAGAACATCACCAAAATAATTATAATCTAATTTGGATCTTCCATCTCTTCAAAAGAAATGTGCTAGCCGATGATCTTTTCATCCAACTCCTCTGAATGATAAAATAGAGGGTCATCGATCATACAAAAATTGAATGAACCAATACACATTGAACATCCCCCTTTTCAATCAAATTCAACTTTTTTCTATTTATATAGTGGTGGCAGTCTCGTTGGGTAAACCTAACATTCTCAGCACTGCCAACTTCTTTTGCCAGATATGAGTATGTCTTTGTTCCTCTAATACCCGCATCAACCATGAAATTGACGACACTAGCATTCGCAACATTTATATGTCTATTTATTTTTAGAAACTGTTGGTCTTCATGGGCAACAAACTCAAGGTTGTGTATATCATTAAAATCACTAACCTCCCAAATACCATGTGAAACCGTAAACCGAATCAAAGCATTGCAATCCGTTCTTTTCACCATTCTCTTGACTTTTTTCAATTCAAAAGGATTACTATCATTATAAAAACTCCAGAATTTGAAATTGCTGAACAATTCCATTAGCACTATAACGAAAATTTCCTTTTTGAACATCAAAACCTTTTTGTATGGCATGCTGATAATAGAGTCTATATGCTTCATCTTCATTTGGAGTAAATATTAAATGCAACGGTCCGTTGCATTTAATATTTACTCCAAATGAAGATGAAGCATATAGACTCTATTACTAATAATAAAATCCTAAATGAGCAAGGTGAACCCCAATTGGGCTTAGATGAAAGAAGAGTGAAGAGTTATTGCTTACATGATAGGTTTGTTATTAATTTTTGTGAGATTCATTTACTTATTTGTTTTAATATTATTGATTGATAATACCACATCAGATTGTCACGTGACATCACTATTTTAATGAATTTTTTCTCCTTCATTGGATACTTTCATTCCAACTTTAATTTGGCCATTTTCTTTATATTTGTCATCATTATGATCATCATCATCATCAAGATTAATAAATGCTCAGATTTTTCAAGATCATAATAAAATGTCAAAAAAATATAGGCTACAAATGTTTAAAAGGTATTTTTTTTTAATTCATACACTAATTATAATTCCATGTACATGTTCATCTACATGAATGTGTATCACCTAATGTGCATAAAAAATTAATTGCTGGCGAAAAACATTATATCCTCCTAAATCCTAACATAGCAGAATTTTAAGAAAAAAAATATTAACTATATACCTGGAGTGACATTCTCAAGTTGAGATATTTGATTGGATATTTCGTGGTCAAAATGCACCATCTTTGTCCTTAATAACAAGTGACCAAAAAGTTATGGGTTAGACCTGCAAGAACGAAACTGATGGTGAAGAAAAACACACCAAGGATGACTTGTAATACTCTTTCTGGATACCACAACTTTAATGCTCTTATTGTAATAAGTGTGTTCCAGTTTTATGGGTATCATAAAGAAGTTAAGGAGGAATAGAAATAGAAGTCTGCTGGTTTAGGGTTGCAGAGAGTTTGCAAGACTTGAAGTTGAAGCAAAGTAAAAGAGAAGAGAAAGAAGTATAGGTCTTTTAGGATTCCGTAATTTCAACAAACTAGCGTTAAACGTTGTATGGTAAATCCGGTTATAGGTAACATTGTTAAAATGAGCTTGAATTTGCAGTTGATGTAGCATATTAAATGTTAAGGATGCTAGTTGGCTAATTTAAGTAACTAGATTGATTGGTTCGTGGTATTGAATATTTTCTCACCAAGAAGGTCATCCCCATCCCCCTTAAAAGCCTTAATTCTGTTGTTAAGAGCATTTCCAATAAGATTTTGTATTTTTGCTAATCAAAAGTACACTTTTTTCTATTTTAACTACTCAATTTTTTTATACACATTCCAACATATTTTATATATTTTAACTACTTCTTTTAAATATTATTTCTCATATTTTGTATATTTATTGAAAATGTTGGATGAGAGAGAGAAAATGGAGAAAAAGACAAAAAGTGGACAAGAGATATAGAATAGGACAAAAAGAGAGAGAATATATTATAAATTATTTATACATAATGCTACAGTGATGCTTTATTAAGAACATCATTGTGTCTTTATTCTATTGTATCTTTATGTAGAGCATCATTGTAGCAAAATTGTATTTACCTATTCTGAACATCTTCTGATGGAGCATATTTTTTATCTTTGAATACTTAAATTTTGAAAAAAAATCAGCCACACCCCTTTTATTTTATCATATCTTCAAAGACATCTCATTTATTATTTAAAACATCATTGACACACTTTCTAATTTAAATTTAAAGACCATTGACATCCCTTGCCGTTAAATCATCATTTCTAATACCCCTATATAAACCCCAAACAATATTTCTTCATAAAATTCTATTAAAATTAGCAACGATTAAAATTTATTTTTCCACATATTAAAATTTGTTTTTCTACATATTAAAATTTGAGCTAATTAAAATTCGATTCGAGCTAATTAAATTTTATTTTTTTTACGTATTAAAATTCGAGCTTATCAAACTTCTTTTTTTACGCATTAAAATTTAGGCCAATTTGAGCTTACCTGAATTGTTAGCGCTGATTAAAATTTAGTTCGAGTTGATGAAAATTTATATTTTTTCTTATCAAAATTTGTGTCAATTAAAATTCAATTGAAATTGATTAAAATTTATTTTTTATGTATTAAAATTTGAGTCAATTAAAATTTATATTTTTTATGTATCCAATAATTGGCTTGAATAGAATTTTAATCAACTCAAATTTAATACATAAAAAATATTACTTTCAATCGAATCGAATTTTAATACATAAGAAATAAATTTTAACTAACTCGAATCGAGTTTTAATCATCCCAAATTTTAAAACGTAAAAATATTTAAAAAATAGAGAGAGTCTCATTGAAAATATGTCTATCTAAAAGGGGTATTGATGAAGTTTTTCCTAAACTATATCATGAGCAATTTAGTAAAATTGTATTCTAGTTAATATTTTTAATATGATAGAAGGTGTCAGTGAAAATTCAAAAAACAAAAGAGGTGTCCTTAAAAATATGATAAACTATAAGAAGTATGATTGAAATTTTTCCTTAAATTTTACCTATTATAGAGTTTTAGGCTTTTAGTTTTATTTATTCTCTTATTTATTCCATTGCATACCACCTCGGGCCTTGTTCTATGACAAATTTTGAATAAAATTATCCATAACTTTTGAAAAAATTATAAAAAAACCATCCACAATTTGCCATCTCACTTACAATCAACCTCTCTCAAATTAGCACTACCTATGAGTTAATTGCACCAATGGTCCCTAAGCTTTGTCACTTATTATACTTTCATATCTAAAGTTCTAATTTCGTCAATTTCATCATTCATGTTAACACACTGACTTAATTGAGTCCTTACTCTTAACTGTCGTCCAAATAATAGACAAAAATATCATGTGCCTTGAACATGAGAATGTTAATGGGTGTTTTTGTCATTGTGCATTCAAAATATAGGGAAAAATGGAAACTTAAAATAAGTCTAAAGGACAATCAACCACCATTACTCGTCACACTCCCATTTCCCCACAATGTCGATAATCCCCAAATTTCGACAATCACATACCTTCGCCCACTTGACCTGCAACCCCAATTCTCTCTCTCCACGCTCTTCTCTCTTGCTCTCTCTTAATTAGTGGCCTCTCTCCCTCCAGCTCTTCACTTCTATGGCTCACCCCAACAACGGCCAACCCATCGGCGATGACCATTCAACCTAAGTGATCTCTCTCTCTCTCTCTCTCTCTCACCTATCCTCTTTTACACACACAAATACTCGACACACGCACACATACCACACAAACACGCACACACACCGCACACACAGACCACACAACCTAGCATAAAAGGGAGTAACAGAGATGTCGTTCCAACTCCACCTCCACTTTCACTCACAAGCCAACCCAGTAAACCCACCTCTACCACAACAAATCTCGCTCCCTCCCCGCCACCATACTAGACCCATTAATTCTCACGTCCCCAAAGAAATTTTAGAAAACAAGATATAATTCAGGAGGGAGGTCTATAGAGAAAATCACAATCGGAATTCAATTGAGCAATACGCAATTCATACCTAATTCTTCATCAATTCAAAACATTTATTGCCACCATAGCACCTGTCGATCTTCTCCACACCCTCTTCGACAAAGAATACATCACTCATATACGTCTCTCTCTCTCTGTTTTGTTGTGTTTGTGGGAATGGGAGTGGAGATGTAAAAACGATGTGGGTTTGTGTTACAGGTGTGTATTTGTGGTTTTCTATTGTATTTGTGCTAGGGTTTAGATGTGTTGGGTTTGGGGGTGGAGAGAGAAAGAAAAAGAGGGAGAATGATGTCTGCGTTTTTTAGGGAGAGAGAATGATGATGTCTGTGTAAGGGAGAGAGAGGAGAAAAAAGAAAATGGGTGTTTGGGTTCATGTTTAATGTATACTGATGATGACTCGGATTTCACGGCCCAAGCCCGGTCATCTTCGAGGGGATTACTAGGTCGGATGGAGATACGCAGTGAGTGATTAGGACAGAGATTTAAAGATAACACAGGAGATAAGTGGTTCGTCCCAGCCGATGGACTGAGACTACGTCCACTGTAATCGGAGCTTCCTGCTCCTTGGGGATATATATATATTCAGAACTTGGGGAGTTATCGGGAGAAAAGGGGGAAACAAATGGTTGGTATGCACCTACAGTTGGTCGGAATACATGTCTTGTCCTGGTCTATTACCGGAATCCCCCCTCTATGGAACAATATTGTTCTTCTTATACTATCTTTTTGCTCTAGGGTTTTTCTAGCGACCCTTCCTTTTGCATCTCGCCTTGGTGGGGACCTTTCGTCCTCCCTCTGCCACTGGAGCCTGTCAGCCGGCGCCGCTGCGGTTACTGTTCCTACGACGAGTCGCGCCACTACCCTGAGCAGACGGGTTTTTCTGTCCTTGATCTCAGAGGTGGTCCCCTTGCTCTTTTCGATGCGTGGCCCATTAGGGTACAATCTGGTGTTATAGTTTGACTTGGGCTGGGCCGCCATATTCGCCTGGGTCCTCCCTCTTCGTTGGGTATGGGTATTTTCCTTGGGCCAATTATTGAGAAATCTAAGCGTCCTGGGCCGGCCTGGCTTCTCTTCTGAAGGTGGCCTATATCCTATAATTCCGTCCCAATCAGTTGCCCCTAGCCCCTAGTCATGATGATGACATCATTTATGGCCTGGAGTTACGAAGTTTTTATCGACTCTGGGCCCGATCAGTGCTGGGCTGAGATTGGCATGGTTGCGAACTGTACCCGTGTTACCAACGGTCAAACCCCAACGATCTGTCTTGTCAAGGGCTTTAAATGCGGTAAACAACAAAAAAGGGGGGCGGACCTCCTTGTTCATTTGGATTTCGCGTTTCCCAAGAGTTTTTTTGCGTCTTCTTCCTTTCGTTCATCGTGGGGCCTTGTTCCAGACTTCTCGACGATGTTGAGCACTTCCGGTTTTGGCGTCCTTCGGTCTATATCCCTCCGCTAGGTACGTCCTTTTTCCCTTTCCTTAGTTGACTCGACCTGGATCCATTTGACCCTCCTTGGTGGGGTTTTGGGCTCCGTTTCCTGGTCTGGACGTTTAGTTTCTTTAAGAACCCCCCCGGTGCCTTCTTCCCCCTTCTTCGTTTTGTAGATCGTTCCTCCGTGCAGCGGATAGGTTTCGTCAACTCCTGGTGCCAGGACCATCTTTTTATCGCGGACTGTATATCACATTTGCCTTTGCTCCCTGTTAGCTTGCGGTCTAGGTTCTCGATGGGGAAGTTTGTGGTGTCCTCTGAGTCGGGATCTATCGACGAGGGAGCCGGGGAGGCCTCGGTGGCTTCTAGTAGCGGTCGTTCTTCCTCATCAGAGGACGAGGCTTCTGGGACCGTCCCAGGGACTTCATCCTCAATACCTCCTCTGGACGCTAGTCCTCCTTCCGCCTCGCCTCTCGGTCTTCGAGGCCAGTCTGGAAAAAGGGGGGCTAGACTGGTTCCACCTACTGTCCCCAGAAAGAGAAAACGGCGAGACCATTCCGACCTGTTCTGTTGTTCCGAGGATACTCCTAGCTGCCTCGACGAGGAAGACTTAGAAGATTTGAGGAAGGAGTACCGATTTCCTGAATCTGTATCTTTACACCCTCCCGAAGAGCACGAGAGGTGTAACTCCTCTATTCCCGGTTTGACCTGTTTCTTTGAGTCCGCGTTTCACGCTGGTCTCCGCTTTCCTGTTCACCCTTTTATCCGGGACGTTCTAGCCTTTTACAATGTCTACCCGACCCGGCTTTCTCCTAATGGTTGGGGTCTCCTGGTGGATTTTCTTATCCACTGGTTTGAGAGTGGGAACGATTCCCCTCTGTCTATACCCGAATTTGCCTCCTTGTTCCAACTCAAGTCTTCTCTTTCTTTGGGTTTCTGTTATTTTGCCAAGAGGGTGAAGGCTAGGACATTAATTTCTAGGCTTCCTTCTTCTAACAAGGGGTGGAAACCCAAATTTTTCTTCGCGAGAGGGGACTCTTGGGAGCTATCCGGGGATCCTGGTGATGTCCCCCGGGTTCCCAGATCTTGGAGGGCTCTGAGGAATATCAGTAAGGCTGATCAGCTAGCTGCTTCGTTGTGTTCTCGACCCTCGATCCTTTACTAATTTTTTCGTTTTGGCCTGTCTTGCAGATTTTAGCCCCGTCCTGAACGCCGAGGAGGTTGCAAGGGTAGCCAAAGCTAAGGCCTTAGGAGATCAGTCTTTCGCCGATCTAGTGACTGAAGGGAATCTTGCTAGGTACGGGTTAAGCCCGCCTATCGCCCCTTCTGCTGAGGAAGCATCCCTGCCTACCCCCAAGTCTGAGTCTATGGACCCCAGCCTGATAATGTCAGTTTTCTCGGATTCTGAGGGATCGAGGAAGAAGAGAAAACTGGTGAAGGGGGCGCGTCCTCCTCCGAAGGTGTCGCCTCCGAAAGCTGCCACGCTGGAGGGGAGTCGGGAGGGTCATTCAGCCATTCAACCCGCTCTCTCCCCCCTTTGCCTGTTGATCCTTCCGGAAGCGAGTCTCCTCCCGGGGTGTCTGCAGTGGGGTTGCATGGAGTCGTGCCGACTTCGGAGGTTCCTCCCCGACCTGTCTCTACACGGGGTATCAAAGAGGGGAGTACCCCTTCCTTACTCCGACCGCAAGGGGGTGGCTTCCTTCGTGATCCCGCGGCTGCTGCTGCCGCCCTATCTGACCTGATTCCCATATCGGACTCCCGAGAAGCCATGCGGGTGCCGTTCCAAAGGAAGGTTGAGCACACCTTTCAGACCATGGCGGAGGTATTTTGAGATTTTCCTGCCCCTTTTGCCTCCTTGTGTGATTTCTGTTATTCCCTGTGTTAGCCGGTTCTTCTCATTTTTCAGTCCCTAGCTTGCGTGAAGATGATGGGCCTCCACTATGAGCAGGAGCTTGCAAAGGTCAGAGAGCCTCTAGACGTAATGATTGTAGCTAAAGAGGCGGCCGAGGATAAGGTGAGGCTGTTGTCGTCCGAAGCGGTCGAGATGAAAAGGCTCTTTGACGAGCTGGAGGCGCGCTTCCGGGATCTCTCCGCCCTGAAGATGACCGAGCTAGCTGTGAAGGAGGCTGAGCTGAAGAAGAGGGATGCCGACCTGGCGGCCAAGGATGCTGAGTTGAAGGCAAAGGGGGCCGACCTAGATGCCAAGGATGCCGAGATATCTTCCCTGAAGGCAAGGATTTCCGACCTCTTGAGGGAGGGTGCTGTGGCTTTTGTCAATGGATTTGTGAACTTCCGGGACCAGGCTGAGGAGGCTTACCCGGAAGTCGATTTCGATTGCTTTGCCCCTTGCCTTGAGGGTCCGCGATCCGCTGAGGCGTCTGGGTCCAAGGAGGGGGCTGCTGTGCCAGAGGAGGAGCCAAGTGCTGAAAAGACCGAGGACCAGGCCGCCGGTGTAGTGCCCACTGTCTGATAGGGCTTTGTTGCGTTTTGTCGCGGTTGACTCCTCACATACAATGTATTCTTACTGTTGTACTTCATCGTTTCTTTTTTTTTTTTTGAATGAACAAACCACCTAGATGTCCCTTCTTTCTTGTTTCTTGGATGAGATTGGTTTTCGTATATTGCGTCATCCTGCTGGGCTATCTGGTTACTGTGTGATTGGTCCTACAGGGCTATTCTGGTCTTTTCTCGTTTCTTTTCGTGTATTGCAGGTATGATGACTGTACTTTCTTGAGATCATGCGCCGTAGATAGAGCCAGTGGCTCCTTGATCGTGGCGTCTGCAATAATCCCCCGCGTTGCCACGTGTCCTTCTCATTAAATGAGTAGGACGTGTATTTAATGCGTCTGCCGCGGATGTTGGGGGCAGTTCTGACAGGCCTAAATGTTGGCCCCACTTCCCATTAGACAACTTGCCGTCTCTGAGAGCTAGAATTTCCCACTTTTTTTTGCAACTGCAATCTCTCTACTGTTCCGCTGCCTTAGGAGAAAACGCTTCTTCTCTTCTTTCTCACTCTTTTCATTATTGCCATGGCTACGGATCCTTCCTCCCCGCGCAGGATCATGGCGAGGCTCTTTCCCGAAGGGGAAGTTAGTGCTATTGGTGAAGAAGAAACCCACGCTATCGCGGTGCGCTTCGATTTTCCTTCTGGGGTGGTCGTTCGTCATGTCGACTTGCGTCCGTTCCATGGTTCGGTTCGAGACGGGGTTTGCCTTTTCGAGGCCCCTTTCCTGCTAGGGTTCCGGTTTCCCTTTCACCCGTTCATCCGCGAAGTGTTGCATTTCTTCTCCTTTTGTCCTGCCATGCTTTTACCGTCGGCCTGGGCGGTCCTTTTGACCTTCAAGGCGACGTGGGGGAGATTATTTCCTCAGACCAGGGCCACCGTGCCGGAATTTCTTCAATTCTTTCGTCCCGAGGAGGTGTCTGAGTTCTATCAGTTCGTCCCGCGAAGAGGCGGGGAAATTCCTATCCGGGATCTGCCACCGGACCCTGAAGAATGGAGGAAGAGGTACTTCTTTGTTTCTGGAGCCGGCTGGGAATTCGGGACTCAACTTCTGTCCTCTGCGAGGGTTCCCACGGAGTGGGGGCAACGTAGGAATATAGGTGAGTTCGTGCAGGAGTTGATTTGTCGGAGTTCATATTTCGCTCTGGTTGTTCACCCTACTCGTTTATGCTTGCAGGTGAGCTGCCACCTTTGTCTGCCGGGAGCTGAATCGTGTTAGCCTGGCTCGAGCCATTCTTCCTTTTTCCTTCCGTGATTCAGTGCATCCTGGGCTATCTCCTGCTCCTGGTGACCGTAAGCTTCCGGGGCCCCGCTCTCGTTTTTCTATTTGTAGCTCATTCGTTGACCCACTTTAATTTTGTTTCCTTCCTTCAGATCCTTCGTACATGGTCACTCAGCGGGACAGGATCATGGAGCGTGTGTTCGAGAGGAGGCGGGCTAGGAGCTCGGAGCCGGCGGCAAAGAAGGCCAGGTCAGAGGAGGTCAGCTCTGGCCATGCCTCTGGCGTAGATCCTGCTGAAGCTCCCGCTCCGCCGCCTATTCCGGGAATCGGGAGGGCTCCCGCTCCGCCGTCGTCAGGAGTCGAGACATCCACTCCCCCGCCTACTCTTGTTGCGGGGGCATCTACTTCTCCGCCTACATCTGCTGTTGGAGCCGCCACGGTAGGCGTCGTTGTGGCCGATTCCCCGGGGGGTAATATTCGTCGTGGGACTTTGTCCCCTGGCGCGGTTGGTTCCAGCTCGGTTCGACCTCCTGTTGCTCCCGCTCACGACTCGGAAGGTAGCCTGCTTAGGGACGTGGGCCTGAGTAGTCGTGCCTTGATGGGATTGATTTCCCCTGCTGACCTGCGAAGCTCGGTCGAGCTTCCTTTCCAAGCCCGGACTGGCGATGCCCTTCATGCGCTCTTGGAGGTAAAGCTGACTTGCCGCTTTCATCTGGCCTTGCTTTTCTGTTTGTCTGATCTTCTCTGTTTACAGTCCGCTACGCATGTCTGCGCTCTTGGGAGAGAGATCCATATCTTGAGAGAGAATGCCCAGAGGAGGCCGGCCGAGCTTCT
>JAHQCQ010000807.1:0-18628 GCA_023539305.1 Ilex asprella | reverse complement strand
CCACTGCTCGGAATAATGAGGATAGGTGTCGTCGTCAACTTTTTCTTTAAGGTGCGAAAGCTAGTTCACACGCTTAAGTCCATAAAAATTTCCCCCCCTTCTTTGTAAGGCGAGTCATCGGCATCGCAAGCTTGGAGAACCCTTCCACAAACCTATGATAATAGCCGGCTAACCCCAAGAAACTCTGTACTTCCGTTACGTTCTTCGGTGGTTCCCATTTCGTCACGGCCTCAATTTTTACGGAATCAACCGCTACCCCTTTCTCAGACACAACATGGCCAAGGAATTTCACTTCCTTCATCCAAAACTCACACTTGCTCATTTTCGCGTATAACTTATGTTTTCTCAATGTTTGTAGCACAATGGAGAGATGACGAGCATGTTCCTCCTGAGTCTATGAGTAAATCAAGATGTCATCGATAAATACAATGACAAATTTATCGAGGTAAGGCCGAAAAACTCTGTGCATCAAATCCATGAAGGTTGCTGGCGCATTAGTCAGTCCGAACGGCATTATCGTATATTCGAAATGACCATACCGGGTACGAAAAGCAGTCTTAGGAATATCCTCCTCCCTGATTCGCAATTGATGGTACCCTGTGCGAAGGTCAATCTTGGTATAGTACTTCGAACCTTTTAACTGATCAAATAAGTCATCGATTCTTGGCAAAGGGTATTTATTCTTCACGGTTACCTGATTCAACCTCCGATAATCCGTGCACAATCGTAGAGTCTCATTCGTTTTCTTCACAAAGAGGACCAGAGCTCCCCAAGGTGAAGTGCTTAGACGGATAAACCCAATCGCCAACAAGTGATCCAACTGCTTCCTTAGCTCCTTCAACTCCAAAGGTGCCATTCGGTAGGGAGTAATGGATATGGGTTCAGTTCCCGGATAGAGATCAATCTTGAACTCAATTTCCCTATGTGGTGGTAACCCGGGTAATTCCTTGGGGAAGACATCCGAAAAATTCAATACTTTCAACACCACGTCCGCATGAGGTTTATCCCGATCATCTCCCATCAAACTAGCTATGAAACTCAATTGACTTCCCGCCTTGGCTTTTCGAAATCTACTACCCGTAGTAGGAAATGGATGGGAGGAACTTCGGTCATTGATAAAATTGAAGACTACTCCTCTTGGTGACTGAAATGTAATCCGCTTACAAAAACAATCCATCACCGCCCAAAAAGCGGACAACAAGTCCATCCCGAATATAACGTCATACCCCTTTATATCTAGAGCAACCAAATGCACAATCAATTCGTGCTCACCAATACAAAGTACACAACCCTTGTAAACTCGGTTGGTACCCAGCTGCTCTCCCGTAGGCAAGTTAATATTCAATGCATTTTCTAGCTTATTGGAACCCAATCCCAAGTTACTAGCATATGCAGTGCGTATGAATGAATGGGAAGCTCCAGGGTCAAATAAGATTCGGGCCCAAGAATTATAAATAAGAACGATACCTTCCACAACGGAATTGGCAATGTCCTCCTCCTGTTGAGTCAAAGAAAATACTCGCCCTTGGTTGGCGCCACCGGGGGCTTGAGCTTGTATCGGTCGCTGCGGTGCAGGCCTCTGTGGTGGTGGTTGGGTTGCTGGTACCTATCTGGCGGTCTGGATAGGCCCCTGGGGTGGAACAACTGGGCAATGCATCCGAATATGTCCCATACCTCCGCATGCAAAGCAGGATCGTGGGGGAATACCAGCTCTAGTCTGAGTGTCTCCCTCTCATCGAGCTGTTAAAAGTCGCTGTCCACCTGGCTGGTCTGGGCGATGGTATGGTGTCGGTCTCTGTGCCCCACTAATGCTAGCACCCGTCTGAATCGGACCTCCCCTCATGAGACTCTATCGCCGCTGAGTATCCTCCACGTCTCTCTCCACAAGTGTGGCTCTGTCAACAATATCCCCATAATCCCGAATCTTGAGAGCCACCAACTTCTCTTGAATGAACGGCCTCAATCCCTGCTCAAAGTGCTTGGCCTTGTTGGCCTCAGTGGATATAAACTCCGTAACATAACGGGATAGCTCCTCAAACCTTCTCTCGTACTCGGCCACAGTCAGGCTACCTTGTCGTAAGGCAAGAAAATCGGTCTTCATTCTGTCTCTGACTGATTCTGGAAAGTACTTGTCTTGGAAGACTAGATCAAATTTCTCCCAAGTGAGAGCATCTGTATTCCTCCTTCTTTTCACGGATTCCCACCAATGATCTGCTTCCCCCTCGAACAAGTGGGTAGCTAAGCCAACCCGTAAATCCTCAGCAATCCCCATGCCTTCACAAATTTTCTTCACTCGGCGGATCCATTTATCCGTATTCAAAGGGTTAGAGTTCCCTTAGAAAATAGGTGGGTGTTGGCGTAGAAATTCTCGAAGGACTACCATCCTTCTATTCTCATTCCTGTTGCCCGGTACTTGGACTAGTGGATGAGCTCCACCATGGTGGTGGTGGTTGTTGTTGTTCCCATTCTGGTGTTGCACGAGAGTGGTGAGCTCCCTTAAGCACTAATAGATGCCATTCATGGCATCGGGAGGTGGTGGTGGTGGTGGTGGATTTCTTGGCCTCCACGACCACGCCCACGTCCACGTCCTCGTAAACCGTCTATCCTGCACATCAATTCACAATTTAGTTCTTTGATGTACAAGACATCCTAATGGTCGATTTAAACCAAAGTATAAGACCTATGATCAACAATCTTAGTCAGCCTAATCCTATTTCCCTAGTGGTAATCCATAACCTACAGCTCTCATGTAAGACCTAAAACCTAGGCTCTGATACCAAATCTCTAACACCCCAAAATACACCCTGGACGGCATTACATTCTATAATAATTCATACCATGAGAGCACTAAGATAAACCATCAATAAAGAGACTTCATAACAGTAATCCATAATATTTACATCAATATCCCAAAAGAATGTGCCATATGTGGCCTTTACATTCCCAATAAAAATTTACTATTATAGCGCAGTGGAAATTACAAAAGAAATCTAGACTATACAGTGTTTCCACAATAGTATTCTAGTCTAGAATAAAAAGTAAACGACATCTCTAGATGTCCCACTCGGGATCCAAGTATCCCTCTAGTGAAGCCTCCCCAATGTACGGCTCGTTAGTACCGAGTACATCCTCTGGCCCGACATCTGAAAAAGGTTCAACTATAGGGGGTGAGCACGAAGCTCTGTAGAAAAATTCTCCCAAACCCATACAAGGTTTAGAAAAGCAGATAACACGATCGGTCTCATTTCACAAATAGCATACATAATGTTTGAAGTAAAACAAGGACATTTATCAACAGATCTCTAGTTTAAATAACCATATTAATAAAAATATACCATAACAACCAATTCCCAAAAACATCCATTTCCCCAAAATATCAACCGTTTTTCAACACATGATACAAAATTGTTCTCTTGGGAATGAGCATCCTTACAAAGAACCTCTCACCCTAAAGGTTTGAGTTATTCAAGCATCCTTACAAGGAACCTCTTGATAATGGATGAGCATCCTTACATGGAACCTCTCACCAATCGTTACATTATTTTTCAAGCATCCTTACCGGGAATCTCTTGGGAAGGGGTGAACATCCTTACAAGGAACCTCTCACTATAACGGGCTTATTTCTGAAGCATCCTTACCGGGAACCTCTTGAGAAGGTGTGGGCATCCTCACATGGAACCTCTCACTCATGTGCATCACAAACAACCCAACCAAATATACAATTCCAATATTTAATCTCAATTTACAAGCATCTATCCAAAATCCCCAAAATATAGCATTTAACAATTCCACAACCAACTAAGAAAATACATGAGATCACAATATCATCATTTTTCTAACCAACACAAAGCACTAAGGTTTCGAAATTCATAATAAAGAAAGCATTCAAGAAGGAATTACATCGCTCTCCAAGAATTAGGGTTTTTAAAACTAGAAAGAGATTTCATGGGTATTAAACCCTAACTTTGTTCAAAACATGTAATATTTGCAAAAATCCTAGGAGATGATAATTCCATAGGATATATCCATACCATTGATAGTCAAAACATACATATATAAATATCATAGCCTCAATGTAAGTGAATGAGAGAAAACCCCTACCTTGTATTCTTGGAAGCTAGGTTTAGATCTTAGATAACCCCTTTTGACTCTTGTTTTTCTCTTCCTTTCTTCCTCTCTTCTCTTCCTTTCTTTCTCTCTCAGGGTTTCTAATGTTGGAGGGGCCGAAATAGAGCCAAAATAGGCGACCTTGGGTATTATAAGGCCAAAATGGGACCAAGATCGGGATATTTAAGTTTTAGAATTCTTTCGGCTCTACCGGTACAATACTCTACCAGTAGGCTGTACCGGTAGCTCGAACTCTCTGGACCAAAGTGTACCGGTACAATACTCTACCGGTAGACTGTACCGGTAGGGTTTTGCCCAGTTTTTCCTTTTTTCTCTATTTTTTATTTTCAATCTATCCTAAACCCTTTCAAAACCAACCCAAACTTTCACAACCTACATTTGTACTCCAAACATAGTTGTTAGAAGTTCTTTTACAATTCATGTCAGTCATTCCCCAGCTAAACTAGCTTTAACTATGATTTCTACTGACATTCTAAATTTCTACTTTTTCAACCTATTAAATTAAAACACACATCACTACACCTATCCATACTTTTATCACAAGTAGTCTATATTTATTTATATGCATATATAAAAGAAAATATGGAGTGTTACATCCAACGACCGCCATGCAAATCTCCTTCTTCCTGCTTCCATCTCTGCCTATAAATAGCAATGCTATTCTCCTTCTTCAGCAGGCCGGATCAGCTACAGAATCTCCTCCAGATACAAAATACTGAGAGCTCCCAAGACACAATCCAAAGAGAGAAAAATAGATACAAAGTGAGAACACGTTCCGGTCCGTGTTTAGTCCAAATCCTGTACTTTTATTTTATTATAATGATAACTGCTAACACTCCTTGCTCCTCTATAGCAATGGAGCGTGATTAGTTCCGTATATCCTCCAGTGCGAGGGAAACATATGTGTAATATTGGTGTGTTTATGGAATTGCTGATGTTTTATCTATACGTTTATTATATATATAAGACATGCCAGCTGGAATAATCCAGGTGATCCTATCGGTATGGCTTTGCTTCCACTGGAACGCTGAGGAAGTTCCACTGGCGCATGATATTACTATATATAATAATATTGCCTGCTAGAATAACCCCGGTGATCCTACTGGTATGGCTAGTCCTCCACTGGAACACTGAAGAAATTCTACTGTCAATATATATATTCCAAGATGATCTATTGAATAATTCAAGTATTCCGTTTGAGTGGCTTGACTTTCTGGGTGACATATCTAAATACAGCTAAGCTGAAAAGTTGCTGTATTATGATTAACTACCACCGACCGACCTGGCAAGTTGCTGGAGGATCGTCTATACCACTAGCGGGTTTTACTCGAATCAGTCAATTGGAATTTCTATAATCCAGTGTAGCCTAATGAACAGTTGTGTTATAATATATTACCTTCACAATAGCCTAATAAGCTACTGTGTGCTGAATTGTGTACATCAGACCTACCAATTGACTTTCCAGTAAAATGAAAGTCGATTGATGTGCAGTAGCAATTCTATAACAAGACCAATATAAAGCATATGAGATCCTTAAACTGAAGAATATATTTTATATTTCTGTCAATTAATCTGCTTTATCTACGCACTTTATTATAATTGCACTTTAATTCCGTCTGTTGAATAAATTAAAACCAGTTAATTAGACTAAGCTCACACCACAAGCAATCAACCATCAAACTACTCCAAACACACCACTTTACTGTTTTTGGTTTTTATTTTATTTTATTTATAATTTTTAGCAAGAATTACTTAACTCTTCGTGGGATCGATACTTTGACTTAAAACCGAGAAAACTATGATTTGACCACCTATACTTGGGTGTAATATTATTATATAATTCAGACACACAAAAAGTGTAAATTACTATGCATGAGTATCACATATGTATTAATTTTCAAACTCATCTTTATGTGACTCTTGAATGTGTAATTTCAGTGATTTACGGATTGGATTCATATTTTAAGCTTGACATAAGTAGCGGAGGTGAGTTTGGATCCATGAAAGCTTTAGGGCCAAAACCTTTTTGGAGGGATATCACAATTACTCAAAAAACTATTTTTCAACGTCAAATTTGTTCAATAGTCTCATTATGCTTGTTTTGGTTCGGTGCGTTTGGATAGTGGACTGATTTGTCGTGATCATATTATGCCACCCCATGTAGACCTGGAAGTGATCTTAGGCCATCTTTGAATATGTCGAGCCTTTGCCTTTCTCTTGTGCGAATTTTATCCCTAGTGCCATGATTGAGCCTTAATTGAATTCGTTTCTATGCCATACATTTGACCAAGCCAAAGAAAAGAAGAAATGTCTACCTTACCTTGGTTGTTCCTAAAGCGGATGTGAGAGATTACAAAAGAAGATATTGTCGTGTGAAACTATAAACAAAAGGGATGAATGAGGTTGAAACTCAATGAGTCAACCATATAAGAATGAAAAATACAAGAAAAGAAAAAGAATGGGTGAAAGAGAAAAGGAAAAGGGAAATGTCAAGGAAAAGAAAGAAAAGAGACAAAGGGAATGGTGATGATACGAGAATCAAAATCCCATGAAAAGGGAAGTGTCTTTCTAAAATAAAGGTCTGTCACTCGGAACAACCCTCTTTGTTACCTTATTTTCGTCATTTCTTTTACCTAGAAATCACCCCAAGGCCACATTATAGCCGTTAAAGTCCTAAGAGAGCTAGAGAAGTATGGGAGGTGCATATGTTCAAAGAAAATGATGAGTTATGCTTACTATTCAATGCATGAGCATTCTATTCATGAGACTATGCCAAGGCCGCTTCACTTTCATATATGTACTTCATTTTTGGGATTACATGTGAGCACTTCTTTTTGAACACAAGATTCTATGTCACATGTACACATGGAGTGCATACCAGGATAACTTGAGTGTATTCTTTGATTAAGAGTGTCCCTTGGTGAGTTTTGCATTGAAGTTGAATTTGCCTAAGCTATTTAAACGTGAATCCTATTGTGTAAATACTCAAAATATGTGCTTAATTCACACGCAAGCTGGTTGAAAATCAAAGTGTACATGCATACTTTAGACTAGTGTTGGAGACTATAGGTTTGCTCATGTATGTTTAGTTCAGTCATATGAGAAATGTGTTAAATAACTCATGCTTCCGGAATGGAAGAATGTGACTCAAGTTTTTGATATTTGACATGACTTAAGAATGCCACGATGATGAAATTTATGATGTGTATTCTGGATGTTCCTTTTGATAAGTTGAAAATAGAAATCCATTCCATGTAGTTTGATTGTATCAAAGGTTTAAATAACTGTGCAATTTCAACATTAATTTGGGCATGATGGTTCGAATTGTGGTTTTCAAGAGGAGTACATTGTTGGAATGGAGTAATAGTCATTAGGAGGGTGGTAAAAGTGTCTGGAGTAGTCCTTAGTTGAAATGGTGTGGTGAGAAGAGCTCAGTAGAAATTTTTGCAGCCTAAACAACAGACACCGTACCGGTATGCAAAGGCTACTAGAGTTCGAGGTACCGGTACGCAATACTGGTACGGTCTGCTGAACCGAGAAAAAATTAGGGCTTTTTATTTTAAATCTATTAATAAACTTCATTTCCCACCTAAAAAATTCAGCCCTAGCTCTCCCTCTCCCTCACTCGAAAGCACCCAGGGCCCCTGTCCTTTTCCTCCCTCCTTAAACCCTAGCCCATCTCCCTCTTTCCAGTCAATTTCTGGTGCCTCCTTCACCCAAAACCCTTGTTGCCAAATTCCCCAAATCCCCCAAACCCCTCAATTCTCTTCAAGCACTTTCATCTGGCTCGTCTAATGGGAATGGTACTTGAACCAATAGACTTGATTGATGGTCGATTGTGGTTCATTTTTGCGTTCCTCTCAGTATGGGCACTGTTGCACTCCATGACCCGTACCAAGAGAGCGGGGTCCAAGTTTCCTCCACCCGCCAAGCCCAGTAGCCACAAAAGGAGCGGTAAGGGACCAAGCATGGACCCTGAGGAACAATGGAAGAGGGCGAGGATGATGGCACGACTTCAGTTTATTAGGGACAAGGGTGTCACATGTGAGCGAAATCTTGATTTCATTTCGCTCACCCCACAACATGAGGTGGTAAAGATAGTCGAATGACATAGGATGCAGTTCTGGTTTGAACCTGTTAAGGGGTATAACCTATCCCTGTGCAGAGAATTCTACCAAACACTTAAGGTGGTGATAATGCAACATGGGGAGACATTGAGAGCCAACGTGCCGGGCAAGGTGTTCGATGTCACCCTGGATGTCATTGCCACTCTCCTAGGGGATTATCAGAGACCACCACATTTCCTGCCCGTGTATCCTCACAATGTGGACAAACCGAAGACTAAGGCCGAGTTTGTTTCGTTGATGTATGAAGATCCTTCAACATTTAGGGGAACTGTGCATAGTGGGGGCTTGAAGCATGTGTATGGGCCGTTAAACAAACTTTTCCATTATAACCTTCTCCCGAGAGCTGTAGAAAAGAAGCAAAATATGGAGAATTTAGCCCTTCTTGATGCGGTTGTGTCGGGGAAAATAATTGATTTTGCTGTGATTATTTTGGAGATGATGAAGGATTTTGCCACAACTGTGAAGCCAATGACCAACTTGCCATACAGGAGTCTGGTGACCCAAATGTGCAAGCACTTTAAGGTGAAGGGTTATTCTTTCGATAAGATCACCCCTCCCGAAACAGGAGCTATTGGCAAAACCAACAGCAAAAAAAGGAAAGCAATGAGTCGAGCTGAGCAAGCTCAAATGGAGGCTGATCTAGATGACATACTGCCAACTGCTCCCACTAGGCCATTCACATCTGTGCCAACGCGTTCAACAGACCAACGCCTTGATGCATTGGAGGGATCAATGCAGGGGATGATGGCCATGATGAAAGAGCTCTTCATGCATACTTTCCCCGGGAGGCCCATCCCTAGTGGATCCCCTGCTCCTGTTGGTGGCACTTCTACTTCTAGCCCTTCTACGTCAAGAATGGTTGATGATGATGATGATGATGATGAGGAAGATGAAGAGGAGGAGGATGATGAGGATGATGGTGATAAAGAATAGGATTGTGTTTAGTTTTTCTTTTTGTGTCTTGTTGGATTGGGATGGATGTTGTTAGAAAAGAGTTGTAGGCTATTTTGTTTGTTTTATATGTCCTACTAGATGCACTCCAACTCAATGACATATTTATGGAAAACCATGGTTTGATAAATTGTATTCATGTTTATGTTGTGAATTGCATTATGATTTTTACTTTTAAATCGTATGGATGAATGGATGTTTGAATGGATTGATTATGCATGATGATGTCTTGTTTCATGCTACAAATAACTTGTTTGCTAGGGACTAGCAAAACTTAAATTGGGGGGTGTGATTAGCACAAAATATTGCATATTTATATGTGCTAACCATCTGTTAATTAACGGTTTTTATGATGCTAAAGATGGAAGTTATATATATTGAGTTATTAAGGATGACATTTTGTATTTGCAGTAAAAAGGTGTTAAACAAGACTCCCTTTAACACTTCAACAAGGATGGAGACAAAAGGGGATGAAAGAATGAGAATTGGAAAGCATAACAGCTGTTGATGCAGCAGAAACAGCAAAAACAACAGAAACCGTACCGGTACGCAGTATCGGTACGCAAAGGCTACTGGAGTTCGACATACCGATACGTTGTATTAGGACTTTCAATCGATTTCTTCCCTAAATTTCTACAGCAGGAGCTATGTCACTTTGCGAACCCCACCATCAACTCTCCACTACTCCCATGACATGCCCACAATATTATTCACCTTGTTCACACCATGGATTGGATATTTGGAGGTTGGATCATCAATGAAGAGAGAGAGAGAGAGAGGAAGGAGCTGGGTGTGGAAACAAACTCTGCATACCCCTGTTCAACCCATGCCCTCTACAACCTATGGATGGGACAGACAACCCAAG
The DNA here is from genome assembly GCA_023539305.1 of Ilex asprella. Classification (NCBI taxonomy): domain Eukaryota; kingdom Viridiplantae; phylum Streptophyta; class Magnoliopsida; order Aquifoliales; family Aquifoliaceae; genus Ilex; species Ilex asprella. The sequence goes on along the minus strand of JAHQCQ010000807.1, from coordinate 8,557 downwards.
CTAACCCAGAGCTCTAGAGGCATGTTTTGGAGGAAAGATAGGGGGAGAGTTCGGCATTATGGAGTGTGTAGAGATATAGAAAAATAGCTCATGCGTAGAAGACGATGAACAGTGTTTTTAGAGAGATAAATTAATTTTTCTACATTTTCTTCATTACATTGCCATGTAATCTATTGTAAGTATCTATAGAACTTCATTGAATGTCATTAATGTTAATTTCCTTCATGTTTCTTGTTGGTTTAATGCCTATTTAAAGATTCACCATTAATGCTCCTAGACTTTAAGTTTTTTTTGCAGTAAAATGGGTTTGACATGCTTTCACCTTTAGCCTTTAATTTCTTGCATTTAGTTACTACTCTAAATCTTTATAGTTTCTCATGCACTCTCATTACATTGTTGGTTTCATTTGAAGCATGAATAGCTAAATCATCAAGTTGGTAAATCTAAGGGAAACCTCCACTTGGGTATACCATTCCAACACATTCTCCTCCCTTCTTATGAGTTCCATGGTTCGGTTTGACTGGGTTGAGAGTGGATGAGTTGGTGAGTCTTTGATATTCCGTAGACGTAGTCACGGTTTATACTTAGATCCTCGCCAATCTTATCCCTAGCTTCCCACGAATCAATCATTCATTCATGCTCTATCGGATGAGGGTTTTGATTTGGGATGGTGTCTCCATTGGAGTGACCTTTAGGGTTTGCCAACATTTGTTTTCTCATTACATTCTCATTGGAACACACTTCACCAAACAACTTTCAACCACAAAGATTTTACACTTTCATTTTCACCATATCACCTTCACATTGGTTTACTTCCATCCCCGTGGAATCGACTTTGGAATACCACCAAGTAAAACACAACCCACGAAAGTCTCCTTGCGATTGGGGAGCATTTTTGTGCATTTACATCATCCCATTTCCCTTCCTCTCTGCCCTTTCTTTTGACACTATCCCAAGGGAAAAAAATTCTTCCATTCGTTCATACATTGCATAGTCTAAGGGATAGTAATTAGGGGTTAAGGGAGACAAGGTAAACAGACAATCATCTCTCTCATGTCTCTTATTTGTCTAGGGTTTCTTGCCCCGACTTGGAGACACTGTTTTATATTTATAGGGCTATTGCTCATTCTATGGGATCCCTACCGAGATCCTTGCCTTTTCCTCATAGAATCTTCCTTATTTTTTGCATAAGATCTTGGTTGGTTGAGAGGTGTATGCCTTGATTCCAGCTTTCTATCGCTCTAGAGGTGTATGCTACATTCAGCTGTTCCCATATCATTCCCGCTATTTTCTCGTCTGGGGGGAACTTTTAGCTCTAGACTTCTGAACTCTGCAAATCTCATCCAACCTCCTGATCTGACCTTTAAGTATGAGATCATATTTAGGATTTATTTTAGGTATTATCCATTGCCCCCCAGCCCTTGGTCCAAGCAAGCTTGGGGAAGGGCTGAGCTATTTTTTAAACCAAGCTGAACCAGCTTATGGCTATCTTTGACTCGCACGTGGGAGTTGTCTTTTGACGGTTTCTAGCAAGCATGGTTTCTTTGATTCTTGCGCACGTTATGCCTTATGCCTTTCAAGCTTTAATTGCTCACACGGCTACAAGAATCGCCAAAACCTCCTTTGCTCATCTTCTTCATTTGGCCTTTGACTTTGTAACCTTCTGCATTCTCTTCCTTACTTCATTGGCATTCTCTTGCCCAATCATTTATGTTCCTTCTGAGACCAATCCCTCCTCTAATTCTTTTATGGGTGGCAAGTCTGCCAAAGAGGATGTTGACCTAGGAGATGTAGGAGATGAAATTGATAACTTTCCTGGCGTTGATTCCATCGATGTCGAGGTGCCTCCCTCTACTTCCTCTGTTGCACCCAAGAATCCTGACAAAGGTAAAAACAAAGTAAGTGGTGTGGGGGTCTCAACTATGAGCATAGGATCTGCCTTGAGACACCCAGGGCTCGTGGGCCCTAGTGAGGTCTCTCCTCCTATTTTGGAACTTATTAAAACTAGTTATAACTTCCCTCCAGGGGTCCAATGCTGGAATCTAGACAAATTCACCCCATATGTCTCACAAGTCCATAAGAAGGTTTGCTTCTTTGTAGCTACCTTTGAGAATGGTCTGCACTTTCCCCTTCATCCTTTCATAAAAAGTGTTCTCCAACATTTTAACGTTTGCCCTACTCAGATTTCTCCAAACTTTTGGGGGGTCCTGGTAGGCCTCCTTATTTTTTTTCAAGATTCACAAACTTGGGGTCCCCACTATTTCCTTACTCGTGGACCTTTTCAATGTCAAACATACCTCCTCCGATGGTTTTCTATTCATCTCCAAGTGAGCAAGTGCCAAGTTGATTATTTCCCATCTTCCAAGCTCCCATAAGCATTGGAAAAAATAATTCTTCTACGTAGGGGGCTTGCAATGAGAATATAACTATGCAGATGGATCAAACACTCTTCCAATTCCTAAGGCCTGGTCCAACCTTGATAACCTGGGTAAGATTTTACTTAAACCAACTGAGGCTGGTATCTGGTGATTTCCTCTGACTTTGCTCTGTCCAAATTGTCTCTTAGGTGTTCGCCCCGAGCTCGGCGCTGAGGACAAACAGGTACTGCTGGAACTGGAGTAGTGCAATTCTACACCATACCTTGAACTCAGCCGACCTTGGGTCCTCGCAAGGCAAGGGTTCAATATTCTAGAGTTGTCTACAAATTCTCCCACTCCTCTTTCCATTGAAGCTCTCCTTCCACTTTTTATTTTTGTGGCTGACAAGGTGATAGGAAGTAGTTTTTTTTTTTTTTACTGTTTACACTTCTTATTTTCCATCTGCTAACCTGTCTTTGTAATGCTTCCAGTTCTCCATCAATGGAGCCTACTGAAAAGGATTGCCTGACCAAAGTGAGTCAACTGACGAGGGGAAGAAGTGGGAGCAACTGTAAGGCAGAGGCTAAGGCTGATAGTGGTTTTGCCATTTCTGCCAAAGTGCCAAAGTTGGATCTGACCCCCTGTAACGCCCCAAAAACTACCATGGACGACATTACATTCTAAAAACCATCCACCGCCTGAGAGCACTAATATAATCCATAAATAAATGAGACTTCATTCATCCTCCATAAAATTTTTACAACATTATCTAAAAGAATATGTCAAACACTGACATTTATATCCAAAAAATTTAACTATTATAATGCAGCAGAAATTAAAAGAAAACTAGGCTGCAAAATGACTCGAAAATGAATTTCCTAGTCTAGCATCAAAAGGAAATAAAGCTCTAGGCATTTACATCGGGATCCACCTGCCCGTCTATTGGAGCTTCCAAATGCTTCGGCGCATTAACTCCAAGCTCCTCCTCTAGAGTATCATCTGAAAAATATTAGTTGTAGTGGGTGAGCACGAAGCTCTGTAGGAGAATCCTCCCAAACACGAACAAGGTTTAGAAAAAAAAACATGTAAAGCGGTCGGTCACATTTCACAAATATCATATATAACTTTTTGAAGTAAAATCATGACATTTTAATAGATCTCTAGTTTACGAACAATAATAAAATTAAACTGAAAGGTGAAACCAATTTTCAACAATGAGCCATACAATTTTTCAAAACTAAACCAATACCCTATACATGATATAATATTGTCCTCTGTTCGCATGAGCATCCTTACAAGGAACCTCTCACCCTCAAGGCTTTGTTTTTCAAGCATTCTTACAAGGAACCTCCCGAGAATACCACATATTGTCCTCTTTTGGCATGAGCATCCTTACAAGGAACCTCTCACCCTCAAGGGTTTATTTCTCAAGCATCCTTACAAGGAACCTCCTGAGAAGGAATGCACATCTTTACAAGGAATCTCTCACTCATGTTCATCCAAACAACCATTCAAGAAGTATAATACCACAAACTATCTCAAATATCCAACCTAATCTCTAAAACCACAAGTAACTCCAAAAATCTCGAATTCTTCACATGTGATATTTTCAAATAGGACAATTTAAAGAAAAACATGTAAAATATCATTATTAATATCATTTTATTACTCAACACAAAGCACTAGAGTTTTCAAAACCAAGCTTGAGTGAATATAGAGAGAGAAGTCCATATTTCTCAAAAACTAGGGTTTTGATGGCTCTCCAACCATCCCTTTGTTCAACACATGATAAATTTTATAAAAACATCAAGAAACAAGAGACTCATAGAAAATACATATGATTTAGAGTCAAAACTTACATATATAATAACCCTAACCTCAATGAACAAGAATGGAAGAAAACTCCTACCTTGACTCTTGAATAACTAAGGCTTGAATCTTGAATCACTCTTAAATATCTTGTTTTGCCCTTTTGATCTTGTGCTTTCTTCTTCTCTCTTCCTCTCTAAGTGTTTCTAGGGTTAGGAGTGGTGAAATGAAGGCTAAGAATGTGTCTCTAAGTATTTATAAGGCGAACATGGACCACAAATCGCGACTTTTAAAATTGTCAGATCTCTTTCGGCAGTATCGGTACATAGTACCGGTACGGTACAGTTCTGGAGCACAGTACCAGTACGGTTAACTCACTGGACCAAATGGATTCGGAACACAATACCGGCACGATTCAGTACCGGAACACAATACCGGTATGGTTTGCCCAATTTTGTCTATATTCTCTGTTTTTCATTTTCAATCCATTTCAAACCTTCCAAAACCAACCTAAACCTATACAATATATAATTGTGCATTAAACATAGTTGATATAATTTCTATTACAAATTATTTCGTATATTCACGATCTAAAACCAAGTTTTAACTATTACTTACGATATTAGTATTTCCTACGCCATTACATATATTAAATTACTATACACCTTGATCATTATATTACAATAAACATGTGGGGGTTTAACACCCCCACCTCTCCTTCTCCAACCTAGACGACCCCCATCCTCCAATCAAATACCCGAGTAATCGCACAGACCTCCCTTCCTCAAAGGGTGACCCCTTCTCCCTCTAGAGAGGCTAAGGGGCAATGTCCTTACTAGACCTCCCCTTCTCTGTTAGAAATTGAGAGGGCTCTGGAGATAGTCACCCATATCTCTCCCCAACTTTTTCCCACTAGCTCGGCTGGTGAATCCCCTCAGCCACTTCTAAAAGGTTCCAAAGCAGGGGGTGAGGGACTCCCCAAGGTCTCGTTAGGTGGGGATTCTCTTATTAGCAATGTGAAACGTGCTACAGAGGTCATTGCCTCCATCATTCTAGAATCCGACATCCAAAGGGCTGCTACAATGCCTCTTGGGTCTTCTATTTCTACTCTCTGGTTCGGGCCACCTCGATAAATATCTGGCTTCTCTCATTTTTCTTTTTAAGTTGCCTTATTTTTATTTCCTCATACATACCTTAGCTTTCAGGATTCTCCTAGATTCTAGGTGGCTATCCATGGTAGTGGTCTTCTAAGGAGGATCCAAGCTCTAGAGGGCTCATAGGTTGATAAGCAAGCCTCCCTTATTAAGGACTTAGAGGTTGAGAATAAGCGAACCAAGGAGTAGCTGGGAAAATCGAAGAAGGATCTCAGAGTTAAGACCGAAGGTTGGATTAAGGCCAGCCATGATTCTCTTGAGGCCTTTAACTCTTGTAATGACATGAGAATGGAGAATGATACGTTGACTAAGGCGAGGAATGCCATTCAGAAGGAGCTCGACAAGAAAAAAACTGTCATCAAGAAGAAAGATGACTTGATTGTCAAATTAGCAGATGAAGTCATTACTGAATGGGCCAAAGGCTGGCTGGCTGGCTGGCGTTTCAAGACAAGGCTGAAGAGGCTTACCCTAACCCAGACTTTACCTTTGGCCAAGGAAAGTCATAGGGTGAAGTTATCGAGGAAGAGAGGGAGGCAACCCAAGCAAAGGGTAGAAAAAATACTTTGTCCCCTCTTACCTCTGAAACCACTCTTGGGGCGCTTGACCCCCTTCTCGAAGTCCTAGCTCAAGACAATCCTCCTCACCAAACTGCCTCTGTAGCCACTGCTGTAATTACTAGTTCTGAGACCTCCATAGTTCCTGCGACTTCTACTGCCCTTTTTTCTACTGATCTGGTGATAAGAGCTATGTCTGAGGCGCCAAGAGTTATTGCTGACATTGAGGTTCCTACTCTTGACTCCTCAGAGGTTTGAACACTATTTTTCTTGAAGTTGCAATTGCTGGCCTTTTCGAGGTTCCTTCTGCTGATCCACCACTTACGTTGACTGCTGAGCTACTTGGCTCTCTTCCTCCTACCCCCTCATGCTAGACTTAGGATTTTTCTCCCTTTTTATGTAAACGCTGAAAATATTTTGTTTTTTATGCTTTTCAATACAATCTACGTTGTTCTTCAATGCAGTCTATTCTATCCTTGTCAGTGTTGTTTTTTTTTTACTTCATTATTTTATTCTACATTCCCCTTGTCCCCCTTTGCTTCGAGGAGGCCCCTAGCTTTCCTCGAGGAAAATGCTCAACTAAGTTTACCAAAGGCTTCGCTATGAGCTTCTATGACCTCCCTTTTTGTGTTGGATCTCCCTTAGCTCACTAAGTGTGAAAAATGATTGAAATGTATCAAGGGAATGTTAAGGCCCGCTGACAACAATGGGTCTTTCAGAGCTCCTTTGGTGTGACGTTGGTGGTTACGCTTCCAGTTCCTTCCAGGGGCGTTAGATGGTGAACTTGACATTCCTTACAACTACAAGAGGTTTGCTGGATTTGACAAAGAGAGTAAGCAACTTGATGCCTGAATTTCTTCAAAGGTAGATCTGCCGAGGTGATGTTGTTTCTTTCGTAAGAACTATGATGGCAATACCAACCCGATTTCAGCCAGTACATCAAAAAGATCCCTGGGAAAAATATCTTATGAGCAAAGGATGGCTTGACCATCTAAAGGGGTTAGATGTCTCTATTCTGCAGCTGGAAGCAGTGATGAGGACAAGGAAGGTGCTGATGAGTGAACACTGTTGTTCACGTCCACCTTTTTGTTCTAGCCTGTTGCTTAATTTTTGCATATTTAGTAGAATGAGAATTATTGGGCGTCACTGCATCTACCCCACTGCTTTCCAAAACTGTAGCTATTATCGTCAATTAGGAAACCAAAGGGATCACCGACTATGTTTTTTGTGTGGCTCTTAGTGTCTTAAATATCCTTGACTGTCTTTAAAGCCCCAAATACTTCTTGGATCCTTCTTTTTTTTTTACTCAAGATTTTTGCAACTCTTCTTGAATATGGGAGATCTCTTGCTCTTGGCTTTTCTAGGTTCCACTCTCCTGTGTCTCTTATGGCTCCACCCTTTACCTCCTCGTTCAAAAAATGTACTTTCTTTAGGATCGTATGGAGGGGGCATTCTTGTTGTTGTTACGCCTTCAACAATGACATCCTCAAACTTGGATGGGGTTAAGATGAGGTTCTTTCCTTTCTTGGATTTACCTTTTTGTGTGCCAACCTGTGACGAACCTTGCGACTTTGTACCTCATGGTGAAGTTTGTTTCTTTGAAAATTCCTTAGAGATGGGTCTTCACCTTCCTATCCATCCTTGTATTAGAAGGATCTTGGCTTACAACGGTTTGTCCCCTCACGCTTTTCTCCTAAAGGGTGGGGGTGCTAATCAGCTTCTTCTTTTTCTGGCGGTTGAACGTCAATAAATTTCCTACCATTGATGAGTTTCTTATTTCTACAAGCTCGAGGGGAACAAGATCCCTTATTTTTAGTCATTTTAGTAGAGGTGGTTTCGAGAAAACCCTTTGGTTTTTTATCTGCCCTCTTCTCCAAATGGGTGGTCTTAACGGTTCTTCTTTGCCTCTAAGGATTCTTGGAGGTCTAAGGAGAGGTGTTGCTTAGGGAACAGGGTTCCTCGCTCCTGGGGGAGTTTCTCTCACAATGGTGGAGGATTGAGGAATTTTTTTGTCTTAATTATCATATTTTCTTTCCTTTTATTCCAACATCCCTTATTGTTTTACAGGTGCCCTTGAGCCAGATCTGGTTGAAGCGGTTAACATTGAGATGGTGAAGCAAGTTGATCTAATGTCTTTCTCAGAATTGTTGTCCCCTGAAAAATATTTCCCTCTTCAGCATTATAGCAGCTACTTTAGACTTTGTCTCCATCCTAAATTCTCCAATCTCCTTCCTTTCTAGTTCAGGCAGGGACAACGATGGCTTTGAGGAAACCTCTAGAAAGCATAAGAGGAATGAATCTTCTGGTAAGATGATCTGAAGACGGAGAATGCACTACTGAGGAATGAGGTGGTCGTACTAAAGAAATAGCTTGGGGAGAGTTAGAGATTTCCCCTTCCCCTTTCATTTGTATTTTTTTCAATTTGAAGGACATTCAGATCTCTTGAACCTTTTTGTTATCCTCCCTGGTTGTTTGATGGTAATTAATGAACTGTAGACTTGAGAATTTCAACGAGCACCTGAGCTGGAGAGCTTGTTTTTACTTTGTGATCCAATGAGCTTATCACAGCTTCTATGAGCTAAAGGACTCACCATGATTTTATGAACTCAAAAAGTTCATCTTAAGCTATAGAGCTCTTTGTTTATTTTATGAACTTAAAAAGTTTATCTTGAGCTATAGAGCT
>JAHQCQ010000806.1:0-18649 GCA_023539305.1 Ilex asprella | reverse complement strand
ACCAAAATGATCTATTGAATAATTCAAGTATTCCATTTGAGTGGCTTGACTTTCCAGGTGACATATCTAAATACAGCTAACCTGACAAGTTGTTGTACTAGGATTAACTACCACCGGCTGACCTGACAAGTCGCTGGATGATCGTCTATACCACCAGTGGTTTTTACTTGAATTAGTCAATTGGAACGTTTATAATCCAGCATAGCCTAATAAGCAGCTGTGTTATAATATATATTACCTTCACAATAGCCTAATAAGCTATTGTGTGCTGAATATGTACATCAGACCTACCGATTAACTTTCTAGTAAAATGGAAGTTGATTGATGTGTGGTAGCAATTCCATAACGAAACCAATATAAAGCATATGAGATCCTTAAACTGAAGGATATATTTTATATTTCTGTCCATTAATCTGCTTTATTTATGCACTTTATTATAACTGCACTTTACTTCCGCCTGCTTTTTATTTTAAAACCAGTTAATTAGACTAAGCTCACACCACAAGCAATCAAACATCAAACTACTCCAAACAAACCATTTAACTGTATTTATTTCTTTTATTTTATTTTATTTTATTTTTATTTTTCTTTAGCATTACTCAACTCTTCGTGGGATCGATACTTGGACTTAAAAACCGAGAAAACTACAATTCGACCACCTATACTTGGGTGTAATATTTTAATATAATTCAGACACACAAAAAGTGCGAATCACAATGATTTTACAAAATCCCAAAATAAGGCCACAAGTCGCCTCCTTCATCCTTGAGGCTCGAAATGGGAGCCCTTCGCCGGTGTAAATCCCACATCTGAAATGTTTTTTCTTATAGGGTTAGCCACGCTCAATAGAGTATCCCCTACAGAGGCTACTCTCCTCTAGATGCACATGCAACGTTAACATGCAATACATAACCATTCACAACCATTCCAATCAAGAATATACAACTCCATGATAAAATTTATTACGACATGCCATGAAATGAGATGAGACTCACTCATGCAATCCAACCCGAGCCTTTCCCGGATCCTCAACACATGTAAGTGCCAATGTGTATGAATCCGTCATCTATGTTACACATCAAATGACGATTACCAATCTAGGGTCTTTGTTGGGGTGAATATTCATAGACTTACACCAAAGGTCATCCAACCTACACAGAATTTATGGACTTCCACCGAACGTTCCGCGTATACCTACACACTTTATGGGCCGAACCAAGGGAGTTCGTACCCCAATTTTTGGGCCTTGTACATGAGAGATCATCTAGCCCCTTCTTGCTATCCCGACCCAATTTACCATGCAAACACGCAGCTCAGCTAGGCCTTTGACCCAGCTATTCCAAACCATCCGTCAATCACCAAGTGTGGTGTTGACGACCACCATGCACACACAACCATGTGATGTGATGTCTCCGTGCATATGTAATGTGATGCACCATTTGCAGCAACAATATCATGTCTTATATGTGATGAATGTCATATGGACTAATTTAACACATAACCATCCAATTTTCATGGCAAACTATATCATAAGCATATAATTTTTCACATGTTATCACATAGCTCAAGCATGTTATCAAAACAACAATTTTAATCACTCAAGGTATTTTATCAAACACCTTCAAGGCATCAATTATGTTAAACATATATCATGCCCTAAAATATCTCCAAGTTACAAGAAACATGCAAGTAACTTTCCTACATCAAATTCAAGCTAGAATTCAACATAGATCATTTCAATACCAACTTCTTCATTTCCATAACTATACATATGTCTTAGGTCAATTTCAATATTGATCCCTTTGTCTATCAACACCAAAGGGTGGAATAAAACCAAAGCAGGAAGAACCCTACCTCTTGAAGCGTAAACTAAAGAGAAGAACCTTCAAGAACACCAACAAGGCCCAAAACTCTTGATTTCTCCAAAGTCCCCTCTTGGATCTTCAGTGAAATCCTTTCTTGTATGGTTGCATAGCCCTCATTGATGTGATCGACTTTGATTTGTAGCTCGACGGATTTCGACCGACGGAACTCCGAGAATCGACGAAGAAAAGTTGGATTTTTCCTCTTTTCTCTCCCTTCTCTCACACGTTGAATACCAGATTTTCAGCAGATGTTTCTGTTGAAAATTCAGATATTTATTCCTATTTATAATTTTTAAACTTGGCCCAAGTCACGCCACGTGTCCCCCACTTGTCCGAGTCAGTTTTCGCCCCGAAATAATTTATTTCATCTTGATTTAAGTTCAAATTAATTTTATTTGAACTTTAATTCAATTATAAAGAAATTTTATATTTTTTATCTTTCGGGACCTTTGTGAGGTCATCCGCAACCTAGTCGCCTCGAACGACGTGTAAAGTCCGACTATCTCAGAATTTGATGAAATTAGTCTGAGTGACTGGATTTTGCGATACGAATCCAACGGAGAAATCTGTTGTGACATACGAGCTCCAGAGAACACGTATTTTAACTCTGCATCATCATGACAAAATGGCCATTTTGCCATTTTTTCATAAAAAGTTTAAATTTACCCGGGTTTTACATAGAGATAGAGAGAGAGAGAAAACACAACTGCTTTATTTTCTTCAATCTTCCTTACTCCATAAATCCAAATCCAACCATTAAAATTTAATCAACCAAGAACAAAAGTTACTCTTCTCTACGAGGGATATGTGACAATACTGATTTCAAGCATTTCCCACCATTTTTGGAAATAAAGGGCTCTTGGGCTAGGGCTTTGGAGAGCTTGCTTGTGGAAGTTTGAAGGGGTCACTTCATTGCTTACACTTCAAGAGGTGGGGTTCCTTTCTATATAGATTTTCCTTCAATTCTAGGGTTGCATATGAGATGGGTTGATTATATGTAAATTAATCACATGATTAGCTTATGACTAGTGTAGCTAGTGAGATGGTTGGGTGAATTGATTAGCATGTTATGCCTATTTCTATTTGGCTTTGGGTGTTGAACGTGTTGGTTACGTATGAGGTGATTGGGCATGCTATTTGTTTACATTTTATAACTTTAAGGTCTTTGATAAAATACCAATGGATGTGCAAGTATGTTATTGGGATTGACACTGCTATAACATGCTTGATGATGGTTATGGGATGCTATTATATGTCTCATGATATAATTAACATTTTGATGCTTATGAGATGTATCATATGCTTACATGACATAGTTAGCATTATGATGAAATAAATTATAATTGTCCTTTACATTGGATATGCATAGGTTGCACTACCTTCATGGGCATTGGAATGAGTGTGAGTGTGTGCGCATGGGTTGGGTCAATCACCACATGGTGAGTTGATTGGTGGGCTCAGAAAAATTGGATAAACTGCTTGTTCGTTTTCCCTAATCTCCAAACATGAGCCCAAACTGTGTATATATGGCTTATAAAAGTTGGTGAGTGTCACTCTCTCTCAGGTTCAAATGTAAGAAATAGAGAAAATCGTGTGTGTGAACAAAAATGTGTGTGTGTGCAAAAGTCCTCCCCAATCGTAGAGAGACTTGCACTGTCGTGTTTTACTTGAAATGGGTATTTCAAGGTCGTCTCCTCAGGGAAGGAAAAGTCAAATGTTTTGGAAGGGTGACTTGTAAAGAAATGAAAATTGAAAAATCTTGTGACTTGTGTTTTGGTGAGTTGTGTTTTGGTAAAAATGCAAGAAAGTAAGGTTGGCAAATCCATAGAGGTCATTCCAATGGGAATTTCAAATCGATTCAATTCATTCAGCCAATGGTCTCTCGGTGTTTGATTAATTCGTAGGAAATGAGGGACTAATGTGGATGTGTTGGACAAAAGCATACTCCATGACAAGTGTACGGTGTATCAAGAACCTACAACCACGTCCACACTCAATCTAGTCAAACTAAACACTTCACACTATGAGGAAGAATGAAAGAGAGTCGATTTCACTTATCCAAGAGGAAACTTCCCTTGGATTGGCCAACTAAAAGACTAGCTACTCATAGTAAAGGCAAGAATAAACATAATGTAAAGAGACATGGTAGTGAAATGAAGCATGAAACTTGTATTCATGCTAGAAAATATTTAAACTACAAGAGCAAATTCATTCATACCCAAAATATAAAGGTTGAAGAAAAAAATACCCAAATGTAGAAATGGAAATGCTAGAACACTTAGCTAAGCTTGATTAAAACTAGAATAAAAGAGTTTAGAGTGAAAGAGGGAAAGATCAAGTAAAATAAAGCTTACTTCAATGAAAATGGTGAAGGAAACTAAAAAACTTTCTCCCTCTAAAACTTCATCTTCAACCTTGGAGCTTCTCCCTCTAAAAGTAAGTAAAAATATGAAATATGGTGTAAGACTCTCCAAAATTCATCTTTCTTCTCTCCCTTAGCATGTGTAAACTGAATTGGAATGATTGTATGGGGGTTGGGCACTTCCACAAGCAAGTTCAGTCCAAACATGCTATTCCCTTGCTTCACCAACCACCCCTCATCTCTCTCTTACTTCTCCATTCTTTCTCACTTTAAATTTGACTTTAGGGGTTAGAAGAGCATCATGAGGTGTCAAACATGTCAAGGTATGACTTAGAGGACAAGAGATGGGCCCCCAGAGTAGGGGGAATTGTGTGAGTATATGTCTAGCAAATCTGGGCAAAGCACACCAATAAAACGTAAGAAAACCTATCGGTAGGTTTTTTCCAGTAAGATTTTCTACATGTAGTTTTTTGCATGGCTGAAGCATAAGAATTCCACCAGCATTTTCTACCGATAGGCTTTGAATCTTTTACCGGTAGGTTTTGATTGACTTCTACCAGTAGGTTTTGGCTGACTTTTACTGGTAGGTTTTGTTCTACTTTGGGATTTCCTTGGTTCCTTGAGGTCCCGAGTCATCCGTTAAGCAATCCCTTCTTTCCCATTGCCTTTGAGCACTTGATGGGATGCTTTATACATGACCTTACTTGCTCTTTACCTACAATCGCACAAATCTCCATTAATTATGAATTTGGAATGATTTCCCCCATTTTTCACCACAAAACAAATAATGTAGGTGCCAAAGAGATGCATGGTATGAAATATTCTATACTCATCACAACCACCAACTTGAGTTTTGCTAGTCCCTAACAAACTTTATTTTCAAACTACTACATAAAAATAGCAATTCCATTCATGTTAAACAATTCACCGATCAACAAAATACTCAAATCATAGTGCAATTATATAAATGAACTTGGGAAAAAATGAAACAAATAAAATGTGGTTCTTTCATTCATACTTTATGACGTTCAGTACAAAGATCTTGAAACAAAATAGCATGTGATCCTAGAGACTTTTCTACTAGGCCGACTACCACTAAACCACTTTGTGCAATCTACCAAAAACAACAAAACAAGAGCGGTCTCTCCATATCTCTACTCCTCCATGTCGTCATTTGACTCATCTTCATCCCCCTTCCTTATCATTGTTATTAGTCTCCTCATCATCAGACTTCTCCACCTCTAAGATAGTCAAGTCCATGTGGGTATAAGTGGATGGTCTAGAGGTGGAAGGTGGTGGCATTTCAGGGAGAGGCTCTCCTGGGAAAGTCCTCTCGAAGATCTTGGTGACCATCAGCGTCAATAGCTTCATAGTCCCACAAAAATTATCCAGCCTCCCCAAAATCACATCGAGACACTAAGGTATTGTGCGGGGGTGGGACAGCAGTGGATGGCCCAAAAGTGGAAGGTCCCACTATAGGTGGCTCGGCTCACGGTGACTTCGCTCTCTCTTCCCTCTGGGCAGACCTTCCTGTCATGGCTGGCTTCTTCATATTGCTAGACTTTCCTATAGCTGCAAACTCTGGTGGGAAGGTCACATCGGTGGGGCTATCCTTTACTTTTTTATTACAGCAGATCTTCGTGACAAGGTTGTCGTAAGGGAGATTCGCCTTTGGCTTTTTATCTTGGCTGTACTCCTTGTTCACCTCCCAAATTAAGAGGTCGATATCCATCCTCTTGCCTGTCATGAAAGCATAGAAAAGGGCTAGCTTCTCCTTCCCCGGAGTCTTCTTCGCACCTTGAGGTAGCAAATGGTAATGGAGTACCTTGTTCATTACCCCGTAAGAATGCTTGAGTGCCCCAACTTGGATTTTTTCCTTAAACTGTGCTGGGTCGTCATACATCAAGCTTGCATATTCCTGAAGTGATTTCCTCTCCTGGGTTCTGTGAGGATAGACCGTGGTGTTGGGAGGAGGTCTTTGGTAATGCAATGCATCCGTAATGACTCTTGGGGTGATCTCTATCACCTTCCTTCTCACATTGGTTTTCCACAAAAACACATCCTCATCCACCACCCCTAGCTTTTGGTAGAACTCCCTACACATGGGAAACACAAAATCCCCCATGGGCTCAAACTAAACATCGATGCCATGGCCCTTTATTACTCGGACCACGTCATCATTTGGCCAGAGGGTGGGCCTTTCTACGTGCCACTCGCACGTCACATTTTTCTCCTTTATTCTCTTCATGCGAGTGTCACTCTTTTGCTTTTTTTGTTGTTCCCCACCACTAGAGTCTGCCTCTGTGGTCCTTTTGCGGGCTCCCATTCCCGCGGTTGGTGGAGAACTAGTCCCTATTTCCTTGGTACGTGCCATAATAATAAAAAATGCCCCTAGGGCAACAAAAGACAACAACTAACTCCATAATTCATCAAAAAGATCAAATGATGCTTGAGAAGACTTACCCAATTGATCCATTCCTTCAAATTCCAAGCTTTGGGTGAGAATCAAGGTCTTTGATGGATTTGGGAAGCTTTGTGGAGGAAATGATGATTTTTGTGGGAAAAAAATCAAGGAAGTGAGAAGTAATCACTGTGAATCACAACTTTGGGAAAGATATTCTGGTGATTTAATGAGTGTCCAGAAGTTTTGAGTATTTGAAAGGTTTTAAGAGAGGAGAAGGTTTTTAAGGATGAGATGAGTGAAGAATGTGAAAGCTTTCACCGAAATTTGTGATTTAAAACCCTCGTTTTTCAGTTTCGGGCAAAACCTACTGGTAGAACTCAAAATCCTATTGGTAGAACAGTGCACTTGAAAATTTCTACCGGTCGAAAATTTCTACTAGTAGGTTTTTGGAAATAGGTTTCAACTTTTTTCAAAAATTTTCCTATGCTCTCTTCCTTACGTCCAATTCAAGTTTATTTGACTCCAACACATTCTAATGACCTATTTCCAAACTCAACTCTACAAAAAACATGACCCATGCTAGTGAACCACAATATGTGACCATGCCCAATTCATTTATAAAATTGCAATGCGATTTGAGTTTTTGATGCTTTCAAAACGCATGACATGAAATTCTAAACTTAACAAAATGAACACACAATATGTAAGGCACAAAAAAAAAATAAAAAAAAAATTCCTATTCCTTTCTCATATCTAAAGTTTGAGTAATATTCCCCTATCTTACAAGCACAAGTTGCCTGACATAATTTTTCAAAACACCCAAATCAAGCACACATGAGTTTCATCATGACTTTAAATGTTATTCTAGAGTATACACATACACATTTTTTTTAAACTCGTGTGTGTGTGGAATTGAACATGTAATTTAAGCATTTACTCGATGGAATTTACATTCACTTAGTTAACCAAATTTAGCTTTGATGCAAAACTCACCAAAGGTTTCTCTCAAAAAATGAATAACTCTATCATTATCCTGGCATGCTCTTCATTTGTCTATGAGAGATAGAATCTTATTCACAAACTAAAATGCTCACATATAATCCAAAAATGATGTGCATGCATAATAATTGAAAAAACCTTGGTATAATCTTATGAATGGAATGTTAGGACACTAGATATCAAAACCAACTTTTCTTTTGCATTTGAAGTATGCTCTCACCATGCTTTATCTAGATCATTTAGGTATTTCAAGGGTTGTAATTAGGCCTTGAGATGATATTAAGGGAAAGTGAAACAAAGGGTAAAGGGATACAAAAAGGGTATTTTCGAGGAAATGACCTTTATTATCAAAATTTCCTTTTTGTGGAATTTTCAGCCTTACCTCTTCTCTTCACTTTTTGTTTATTTTCTTCTTCTTTCCTAAATTTTTTTCTTTTCCTTTCTTTTCCTTTTCAACCCCCTTTTTCTCCTTTTTCTTGGATTTTTCTCTTCTTTTTCATTCAAAATTTTGAATTCGGCACCATTTATCCCTTTTTGGGTTTTCTCACCACATTTCCTTTCCTTTATGATCAATCATAGTCAGTCTCGGAACAACCTAGTGGTAATTTTAATCATTTTGCACTGGCTTGGTCAATCATGTGGCATGAAAACTAATTTTCAATTAAGGCTCAATTATGGCACTAGGGATAATTTTTTTCCAAGAAAAAGGCTAAGGCTCAAAGAAATTCAAAGATGGCCTAAGTTCATCTCTAAATAAGCATGGGGAGGCATATTGACATTTCAAGACAAAGTTAATCAACTATCCATATGCACTCTAAACAAAGCAAGCATAGTGAGATTATTGATCAGATTTTGAATTTGAAAAATTATTTCTTTGAGTAAATGTAAGTTCCCTCCAACAAGGATTGACACTAAAGTTCACATGAGTGCTTATTTCATCTCCACTATGCATGTCATGCTCTAAAATGTGAATCCAATCTGTAAATTGCAAAAATTACACATATAAGGTGCACTATAATTAAGTTCGAAAGAAAACACATATGTAATACTCAGGCATAAGATAAATCTCTATGATTGACTCATGTATTCCAAAGTTAAAAATGAAGATCAAACTATCACTAAACCACTTTGAATAGGGGAATATGGTTCATCATTCAGATATTTTTCACAAAAATTTTAAAAAATTTCACATATTTTTCCAATATTCTATATAAAAAAAAATTGGTAGAATATGTGAATGGTGTATTTCACCACAAAATGGTATTATAAATAAAATTTTGGTGTATCATACAAATGGTGCACCTCACCCCCCAACTTGTACTATACATTATCGTCAATGCAACAAAAAGATAAGGAATACAATGATGGACTTAAAAAGATAATAAGGGTAAGAGAACACCTTGGAAGGAGCTTTAACAAAAACACCACTATCTGCAAATGTGAAGAAAGAACACTATGCACATATAAAAGTAAGTAAACAATTAAACTTGCAAAGTAAAGAATAAGGGAAAACAACTATACACTAAAATCTAATTGAACAGTTATGCCTCAACAAGGTCCGGATAGATCGGATCCACCAACTTGTCTTCCACAGTTTGAATTTCAAAATCCTCAAAAAATGATTTAAGTCTTTGACTATTGACCTTGAATGTGCTATCATCTTCGGGGTTTTCTATGACCACGACTCTGTTAGGGTAGGCTACCTTGACAATATAGGGGCCATCCCAATGTGATCAAAGTTTTCATTGAAAAATGAAGAGGCCAGAATTATACAAGAGCACCTTTTGGCTAGGCTCAAATATATTTCTCAAAATGAATTTGTCATGGAAAATCTTTGCCCTTTCTCTTTGAATTTTGAGCTCTCGTATGCATCTCTACGAATTTCCTCCAATTCATTCAACTCCCAATTCCTATGTTCCTCAACAATTCTCAAATTGAAATTCAAGGTTTTTATGATCCAATAGGCCTTGTGTTCCATCTCTACTGGAAAGTGACAAGCCTTGCCGTAGACAAGACGATAAGGAGACAGACCTAGGATGGTCTTATAGGTAGTTCGGTAAGCCTACAAGGCATCGATCAATCTAGGTGACCAACCCTTTCTATTTGAGTTAACCATTTTCTCTAGTATGTTCTTTATCACCCTATTGGCCAACTCGACTTGTCCACTAGTCTGTGGGTGATAAGCGGTGGGCACCTTGTGTGTTACATCATATTTATTCATCAAAGAAGCAAATGGTCTATTGCAAAAATGAGACCTACCATCATTTATCATTGCATGAGACATCACAAACCTAGAAAAAATGTTTCTTTTAAAAACTTGACCATGACTCGATGGTCATTGGTCTTTGTTGGGATTGTCTCTACTCACTTGGACACGTAGTCCACTGCCAATATGATATAAAGGTAGCCAAAAGACATAGAAAATGGACCCATAAAATCGATGCCCCAACAATTAAATATCTCAATAACTAGCACGGGAGAGAGAGACATCATGTTTCTACTGGTCACACTTCCTAATCTTTGACACCTATCACATTCTTTGCAAAATGAAATAAAACCTTTAGTCAATGAAGGTGAATAAAAACCATTTTGTAAAATCTTAGCTGAAGTTTTCTTGGAAGAGATGTGCCCACCACAAGAATCAGAATGGTAGAAGGAAAGGACGTCTAGTTGTTCATTTTTTGGTACTCACCTCCTCATTACTTGATTAGGGAAATATTTGAACTGGTACGGATTGTCGTAGTAGAAATACTTTATATCCATAATGAATGTCCTCTTATTTTATGGGCTCTAATGTAGTGGTATTTGTCCCGTGGCAAAAATTTCAAATATTAGGTCATAGTGATGTGCTCTTCGGTGTCTAGGATGATATATTTGCCCATAGTTCCTCCCATCTGCTAATAGATGTTGCAAAAATTATTTTTTGGTGTCAGGAATAGAAAGCAACCGTGATGGATTACACATATTTGCACTGTGTAATACCCGAGGTAAAAAAATGATAAATAATAATAATAATAATAATAATAATAATAATATCATCACCCAAGTTGCTTGCAAAGATTGAACACATTGAGATCCATCATCATGTTTCCAAATTCGAGCTTCATTAGACAATTCATGCAATTTATCACAGCATTAGAAGTAGCAAGGAAATGCCAACTTAATATGACAAGAATCTATGAACTAGGGTTAGCAATGGGGTGAGTGTCAAGTACAATAAAGTCAAAGAGAAAATAAAATTTGTCCACTTGGACTAAAACATCTTCAACTACTCCCCTTGGTGTTCTAACGCTTCAATTCGCTAATTGAAGTGTGATTGGGGTTGGCTTCAACTCCTCAAGTTGTAATTGTTGATACACCAAAAAGGGTAGGAGGTTGACACTTGCTCCCAAGTCTAGTAACGCTTGCTCCACATGAAAATTTCCAATGGTTATGGTAATGGTAAGGCAGTCAGAATCCTTAAACTTGGGTGGGGTGTTGGTCCTCAAGATGGAGCTCACTTGCTCAGTGAGGAATGCTTTCTCATCACATTCAATTTTCTATTCACGGTGCACAAGTTTTTCAATATCTTTGAACAAGAAGTATTTGCTTGATGGCATCAAGGAGAGTAATTTTTATCTTCACCTGCTTAACCATTTCAATAATATCAGAATAGTTGGCAACTTTAGCCAGTGACTTCAAACGTTGGGAAAAAGGGGCTGGGATAGGACAATCATGCACATTCAAGTCAATAATCTTTTATTTTTCAAGTGTTTCACCCTCCTTGAAACTACCCTTAGTCTTTTTTTCATTTTCCAATGTGGCTTGGGTGAGAATTTAGGAAAAATTGTTTTATCTATTTGCTTGCCACTCCTAAGGGTGATGATCGCTTTGAGTTGCTCACAACTCTCTTTGGTTGCCTTGGGTGATTCAATCACATCTTGAACCCTTGAGTTTTCTTAGGGTTGAGCGAGAAATTTCCCTTTCTCTTGTTGGGATGACCCTATAGCATTGGTCAACTTAGCTATTTGAGTCTTGATGTCATTAAATGTGGCAACGGTTTGATTGTTGATTGTGATTTGGCTTTCAATGAATTGATGCATGACATCCTTCAAATTTCTCTTGTGGGGAGGTAGGTACGTAGGTGGGTTGGGTGGTCCTTGTAGACCAAACCCTTGTTGAGGTAGGTTTTGTGAAAACCCTTGTGGATTGGACTGTGGGTATTGGGAGCTAGATGAGGGACCATGACCATAGTATGATTGGTTTTGCTTGGGTGGAATGAGAGGTGACAATGACTAGACCCATGAGGAATAGGGTTGTCATTCTTCCAACTAAAGTTCGGGTGGTTACTCCATCCTAGATTGTATGAGTTGGAGTGTGGAAAGAATGATTGTCTACTTTGGTTGAAAGCATTCACTTGCTCATAATATACTTTTTGAGTTCCAAAATGTTTGGGCATTTTAAAATAGAATGCTCAACAATCTCACATATGGAGCAAGAATCTTCGACCTTCGTGATGTTTCACACCTCATGCCTCCTATTCACCTATAGACTTTCCACCTTGCAGGACAATTTGGTTATTGTAGCAAGCAAGTCTTCTTGGTCACGCAAGTTATACATCTCCCCTCGACTTGGTTGACTACCTGGAGAGGACCTTGGCACATCAGTGAGATCTATGATGTCCCAAGATTGTGCATTTTCTGTCAATGTGTTAAAGTACTCAAGGGACTCATCAGGAACCTTACTCAGAAACTCTCTGTTGCACATCATATCAATGAATTGTCGATAGCCTGGTATAATTCCTTCATAAAAAAAACTCACCAATTGCCATGGTTAGAATCCATGATGTGGAATGGAGTGGAACAAGTCTTTGTATCTATCCCATGACTGATAGAACTGCTCATTTGATTTTTTTGAAAATTTTTGAATTTGTTCCTTAAGAGCAATGGTCTTGGGCACCAAAAATATTTGTTTAAAAATTTGGAAAACATTTGTGCCCAAGAACTTGGCGAGCAGGATTTCAACGAGTTCAACCAAGTTTTAGCTTTTTTTTTAGGGAGAAAGGAAATAATTTCATGCGTGTCATGTCTTCCATGACATGATTTGAAATGAATGTTTCAACTATTCCTTTAATTCCTTAATGTGAAGGTAAGGATTTTTTCATTCCACTTCGTGAAATTGAGGAAGTAATTGCAACATGCCCTGTTTGACAAGGAAGCCATGTGCTTGTACGTGTAGAAGTATGCGTGAGAGTGTGGTGCTTCGAGTTGGTTGGAGATAATCCCTCATTGACCTCGCCGAAGGATCAAATAGGAGATTATTTCCTTCATTTCTTAGAGGGGAGAATTACATTTAGGGTTTGGCACTAGGAGGTTTTGCATTTCCCCACCCCTCGGATTATTGGCACCATCATCATCGAAATTGTCTTCGACATCCTCAGGTGGGTCTTGGTCAATATTCATATTTGGTCCTAGGGCACATCTCACTAGTCTATTTTGATTGTCACATCCCCACATGCAAAAATACTACTTACTATTGACAAAAAAGAGTATTTTCATTTCCAGTAGCATTTTCTACCTATAGGTTTTGAATCTTCTACCGGTAGGTTTTGTCATGCTTTGAATTTTCCTTGATTCCTTGAGGTCCCAAGCCATCCTTTAAGAAATCCCATCCTCCCCATTGCCTTTGAGCTCTTGTTGGATTGCTTTATACATGACCTTACCTGCTCTTTACCTGCAATCACATAAATCTCCATTAATTATGAATTTGGAATCATTTTCCCTAATTTTCACCACAAAACAAGTAATATAGGTGCAAAAGAGATACGTGGTATGCTTAGCATTGATGGTGGGGGCTTGAAATGGCCAGTTCATGTCATGGACTCGTAGCATGTGTCGTGCATGGGAACCTAGGAGGGGGTTTGGTGTTTGACAAGTATTCACGAAGCATTATTCATGTTTGGCATGCATGATAATTTTCATATGTTACATGAGATATATGCTTAGTGTGTTTGGTGCACATTCATATCATATACATTAGGATTGAGAGGTATTCTAGATAGGAGAGACCCTATTGGGCTTCGACTCACCCCTTTGTGGGAACGTTTATCAGGTATTGTACGAGCTTCCACCGATGACCTTCACTAGGGCTCACCTTGAGGATAGAGTTAGGTTGTGGCTCCTGATTTGGATTTTGTAGTCCCTTGTATAGAATTACATTTTGGCATTGTATAATTTTAAGTACAAAATTTGTATTTTATTAAAGGCATGTAATGTGATTTTTATGGACATTATTCTTTTGAGAACAAATGGATGAGGTATGATGATGGTTATGGATGAATGGTTAATGTTTAATGCTTAGACATCGGTATGTGATTAACACTCAAAATAGCATACTCTTATGCCATATTTTGGACTAATTATGCTTTGGTCGAGCTTAAATGAAGATGTTTCAAGTCTTAAAGTGAACAAGGGTTCAAAGGCACCAAAAAGTATCTTTTGCAAGCAATCACAACATTTTAAGGGACTAGTTGCAGAAGCTTGGAATAAGGAAGAAACGTTCGAACGTTAAACACTGTTCGAATGGTCACGGTGAACTAGGCCAGAAACTGCTATCTGTGTTGCAGGAAAAACCCAAGACCCTAGAGATTCAAGAACTACGTTCGAACGATAATTAACGTTCGAACGTCCACTGGAGCAAGGACAAGATCAGACTGACTGAAGACATGGCGTGTTGCAGAATTGCAGAGTTGCAGTCAGAAGGCCCAGGCACTTAAGTGCCACGTTCGAACGGTGACCACCGTTCGAATGCCCCTGGAATTATTGGACAAATCAGTCAAGATTCTGCAAAGACCTGGAGGAAGATTTGCATGAAGATTTGGAGGAAGATTTTCAATAGAAACCACGTGTGAACTGACATAACTGGTATGCACTGATTCCATCTGACGTTTGAACGGCAGAGAGCAAAGACAGAGAAACCATTCAAACGCCCAAACCGTTCGAACGATGTGGACAGACTGCCTGCAGAGTGGTTGGTGTTTCACTTTGACTTTGACACCCAGCTCTATTCTTTTATCCCTTCCCTGCCTTCTCCTTGCTTATAAATACACTTAGTTTTGTGGAGAAGAGTGGGGGACTCATGGGTGGAACCATTTGAGGGATTCATCATTTAGCATTTCATCACATCCATCTATTTCAATTCTTGTCTTAGTCTTTCTCTTTGTTAGAAGAAGTGGGGAGATTAGATTCCCACTCATTTCCTTTATGTTAATGTTCACATTTACATTTACTTAAGAGTTGTAATTCCTTTATTTACTTTAAGTCTTTACATTTATGTTCTCGATTTACATTTAGTCTTTACATTTATGTCTTTATTTACCTCTAGTTTTTATATTTATGCTCCTACATACATGCTTTTATTTATGTCTTGCATTTTCATTATTTGAGCTCCCTTCTTGCTTAGAGGAGTGAAATTTTTTCACTTTTCTAGAGCTTTACCAAAGCCGTGAAAGGAGGAACGTGATTCACTCATTCTTCGTTGAAGATTAGCTCCTTGATAATTATACTTTTACTTTGTGAAGTCCTCTACTTAGAGGGATGAGCATCACTCACTTTTCTAGCTTTACCAAATCTATGAAGAGTGAGTAGTTACTCATTCACTCTTTAGTAAGGGGTGAAGGGCATGTATTGATTATCCGGATATTATACGATGCTTTGTTCTAATGCTTAATGTTTATATTTCCTTGCTTATTGGATGATTGATTGCATCTAGCAAAGCTAAGGTACTTTGTATAATCGATAGTCTTTCTATGACACGGATGACTCTTGCATAGAAAGACTCTTCATTTCAAGGCAAGTACCCCGGCTAGATCTTCGTGACTACCCTTTAATCATCCCCCTTTATCAAGCTTCATTTAAAAGGATGAAATATTAAAGCCATGGTTGGATGTCATGAAGAAATACTTGCTTGTTTGTACACGCGATAACTCTCGATATAAATAATTCTTGTAAATTTCTAGTAAGACATTGGAACCATGACCTTAATAAGCCATCTTTATCTTCCGATTGACTTGCCGTTGACACGGGAGTTAATTGAGTTATCAAGAAAAAATATACTATTTCGAATAATTGACCACATGTCTCGATCCTCGAACTGAAGAGTGATCTCTCCGCCATTTGAATCAATCTTATACTTTGTCTAGAAAATTTCTTGGAGAGAATTCAATATTCTGTTCAAGGAATTCACTCACATCTCACAACCCTAAAATCTCAAAGGTTACAATCAATTGGTCTCCTTCACCGATTACTTTAAAACACCAAAACTACCAGTTCCCTGTGGATTCGACTCCAGACTCAAACCGGATTATTACTACAACTTAACCGCCCGTACTTGGGTGTATACATTTCGGATCAAGTCAAGTTTTTGGCGCTGTTGTCGGGGAACCTTGTAAAAGTGTTTTACAGGTAAAAGGTAAAAAGACCTTTTCTCTTCGTATATATTCTTCTGTTTACTGTAAATAATTTATTTTTGCTTCCATTTATTTTATGTATGAGAACGCTCCTCACTATAAAAATTTGCCGGCAGAATCTTCTGGATTTGTGAACCAATCTGAACCAAATTCACCAAGATCAATAGCAGACTCTTGTGAGAGTATTATGAAAAATGTTGATAGAAATGGAGAGGTTCCCGTGAGGGAAGATGAGGTGCCTAACATTCGAACTTTGAGGGATTATCTGAATCCCATGAGAAATAGTATCCCCTTATATTTGTATTCCCTCCAGATGCACCCCCTTTACCGTAAAGATGGGGATTGCACAGTTGTTGCCTATTTTTCATGGATTAGATACAGAAAATCCATATTTGCATATGAAAGACTTTGAAGAAGTGTGTGGAATATTTCAAGACAATTTTGAACTTGCCAAGATGAAACTTTTTCCTTTCTCTCTAAAGGACAAAGCTAAACAATGGCTAAATTCTTTAAAACCCCTTTCCATGCCAACCTGACAGATATTTCAAAATGAATTTTTTAGAAAATTTTTCCCCTTACATCGAACTAACATGCTCAAAAGGCAAAGTATGAATTTTTTGGTGAAAGAAGGGAAAACATTTTTCCAAAGTTGGGAAAGATTTAAAGAACTACTCCAAGCCTGTTCACACCATGCTTTTGAAAATTGGACTCTAGTAGGATTCTTCTATGACTCCTTACCCACTAGATTGCGGCAGTTTGTCGAAATGATAGCCCAAGAAGAATTTATGGGTAAAAGTCCGGAGGAGGCATTCTATTTCTTTGACACTATATCTGATTGTTCTCAGATGTGGGACTCAACCTCCCCTACCACCAGTGAAGCTAGACCATCCACTTCCCAAGGGGAAAAGTATATCTTGAAAGAAGATGATGACCTGAGAGCAAAAATGTCCACTTTATCTCGAAAGCTTGAAGCTTTAGAGATGAAAAAAATTCATCAAGTTGTATTGGGTCCGCCCACAGAACGTGTGTGGGATATGTGCACTGACAGGACATCCTACTGGGGAATGTCCTACCATCCCTGAATTTAAAGAAGTCTTGTTGGAATAATCAAATGCAATCTCCAATTTCAACAAGCCTTACAACAACCCATACTCTGAAACATACAATCCAGGGTGGCGAAACCATCTGAACTTCAGTTGGAGGAATACACAACCAATTCCCATGAACCAACCCCAAAATTCACAACCACCACCTCAAGGACCTCCTGCATATCAACCATACCACCCACTGCACAAGAGGAACCTTGAAGATACACTGAACCAGTTCATGCAAACTCAAATGAACTTCAATGCACAGACCACCCACTCATTTGAAGATCTTAAAAGTCACATCCAAAAGCTGACCCAATCCATGGCTACACATGAAAAGGAAAAATTTTCTGCCCAACCAAAACCTCCACAAGACCAAGCTCAAGCTATCACTACACTGAGGAGTGGCAAGGTGATTGACAAAACTGTCAGGGACATGTTATTTCCAAAATCAAAACTTGAGTCAATCCCAATCAATTCAACAGTTGAGCCTGAATTTGTGGGTAGAAAGGAACCCGAGCCTGAGATAGAGCAAGAATCAGAACCTTCCAAGGAAGAGGAACCTTCACATCCAATTTCTGCTCCTTTTTCACTTTAACTCCAGGCTACCCAAAAGGTGAACGAACAGGCTGAAATTTATGAGCTTTTCAAGCAAGTAAAAATCAACATCCCACTTCTGGATGCAATCCAATAAGTACCATCTTATGCCAAGTTTCTAAAAGACTTGTGCACAGTCAAGAGAAGCCAAAATGTCCAAAAAAGATCCTTCTTAACTGAACAAACCAGTACCTTGCTACAATGTAAAATCCCTCCAAAATACAAGGACCCTGGATGTCCAACTGTCTCATGCGTCATTGGAGATTTCAAAATAGAACAAACATTGTTAGATCTTGGGGCTAGTGTCAATTTGCTACCTTACTCTGTCTACCAACAGTTGGGTCTGGGTGAACTCAAACCCACTAGTGTCACATTCCAGTTAGCGGACAGATTTGTTAAAATCCCTAGGGGTATTGTGGAAGACGTACTTGTCCACGTGAATAATTTTATCTTCTCAGTTGACTTCATTGTTCTAGATACTCAACCAGCATTACATTCAGAGAATCAAATTCTTGTCATCCTTGGCCGACCCTTCCTAGCAACTTTTAATGCACTAATCAATTGCAGGAATAGAGTCATGAAATTAACCTTTAGGGATCTGACACTTGAACTAAATATTTTCAATATTGCTAAACACCCAGGAGAGGATGAGGACGAAGGGGAAGTAATCTCCATTGAATCGATGATACAAGAACATCTGAGTGACATGTTCTGTGAAACTTTGATCGACTCACCTTTGATTGAGTCTAACTCGGCTAAGTCAAATCCACAAAGTTGCCCTACTTATACTGTTGAGACATGGGTACCCAAATTCGAGGAACTTTCACCAAATAGAACAAAACCAATCTCATCAAGTGACAAGCCACCTAAGCCTGAATTGAAACCTCT
>JAHQCQ010000805.1:0-18679 GCA_023539305.1 Ilex asprella | reverse complement strand
GTTCTTCACCGCCACAGCCACCACCGCCGCCACCTCTCACCCCCTTTATAAACCTATGCTTAAATTTCTTTATTTTTTCTCTATGTTTGTGATTTAATTTTGAATATAAATACAAATATGTTTATTATTTACCATTTTTTATTACACTGTGCCTTCAGACATAGTTAATAACTAGTTACTATATAAGTAATACAACTAAAATTTTGCTTAAAATTTATTTATTTAAAAGTACTAATTAACCTTTCATACTTAAATTTTATTATTATATTATTTTGAATATATAGTATGGCTAATTTACTCAATATTTTTGTGACATAATTAATCACAAATAGGAATAATTTTAATTTTAAAAACAAAAATTTGCAAGAGCAATTGGTATGTGTATTCTCAATACTAATATACTATATTGCATAAGCAATATATATATTTGGGAAAAAAAGTCTAATGTACTAAAATAAAAGAAAATAAAAGAAAAGAAAAAGGCTAGTCTTTCTATACGATTTATTGTTCTGATTGAAGTATTAGTGTTTATTTATAAAATCAATTTTACATTTTTTGCTATGCAAATAATCTAACTTATGAATGTCAAAAAGTTGATAATATTTTATAAAATTCTCAAGAATTTCATAATAGGCATTTAAGTTTGTGAGTTTAACATATAAAAATGAGAGAAATTACTTGGGAGAAATGTTGTTGAGACTTAAAAATCTAACATAATTTGTTGACTTAGTAACGTGACAATTAATATAACTTAATAGTTTGAGACAAAAAATATATACAAAATAATGTTGGACTTGAAGTTATCTTGTATGTCCTAACAACAGAAGACTTTCTCTATAATATATGGGTAAATAAAAGGAAAAGTCTAACACAAAGAAATACTCCTATATTTATAATTAATCATGAAAATTAATGATGCACAAAATTGACCTTGCACACTAATAGTCAAGTAATTTGGAAATTAAAGGTAGTAATTAAAATAAAGAGAGAGAGGATTTATAGTGGTTCGGTCAATATGACCTACGTCCACTTTTGAATGGTAAAGGGTTGCCGGTATTTTATTGATTCTGGTGAGTAATGAGACCGGAGAGTTACAAATTGGAGAGGAAGAGGAGTTTTATGCTCCATAGAGTGTTTTGCCCCCCAAGCATTGGTGGGGCTTTACATTTTATAGTCAGTCTCCAACAGAATGGAGCTACTAAGTGGCAATTACTCAGCTATCCTGGTGGGATTTGCAAATTCTCCTCAACGGGTGTGGCCATTGAGGAGCTCTCCATAAGACCCGATCAATGTTGACTGCTTCCAAGGTGGTAGAGAAGGTGAGGGGTCTTGAGTGCTTTCTGGATCTTGTGGCTAAGCTGAGGTAGCTCCATGGTGAACTTGATTGGGCTTGGATCTCATCTGGCCTGCTGGGTCTTCATAAGTTTGAGCCTTTAATTGCAACTGGACTTCAGTATAGTTTTGGGCCTTTTGGGCTTGACCCGTCATTTGCCCCCCAATGCCCCGTGTCCTAGGGAACTTGGAGAAGGGGGCATTTACTTGAATCTTGAGTTCTTGGTGGTATAGACTTTCTCCGCTAGATAACTATTCCCTTCCAAGATATCATTTTTGCTCTACAGAGCACCTCAAGTTTTTGCATTTTTGCTTGAATTTTTTTTTTCAAACTTCAAGAGGCCAAAACACCTATTTCTAGACCTTTTTTGGACTTTTTCTACAAGACTCATTGCCAAAGGCAATGAGTTTTACTCCCCTCGTCGAGAGCTTCGATTTGGTATATAATAAGCCCCATTTTGAGCACCATGGGCGAGCCTGGTGCTGCTTGGGCGCCTGGGAAGGAGTTTTGGACGCCCGAGATGGAGATCTGGGTGCCTAGACTGGACCTCTGGGCACCATGGAAGGTCTGGTCGCTTGGAGGAGATGTTTAGGCGCCTGGGAGAGATGCTTGGGAGGCTGAAGTGGACCTCTGGGCGCCTGGCGGAGATGTCTGGGAGCCTTAAATGGACCTCTGGGCGTCTGGAGGAGATGTTTGGGCACCTGGGGGAGATGCTTGGGCGCCAGGGAAGGTCTGGACGCTTGGGGGCCTCAGAAGGACGACCAGGTAGCTGGATATGCTGATCTGAGCCTGAATTTTTAAATCATGTCTAGAGATGGCAAAAATAATGTTATTTCAAACATTAAAATTTTTACATAATTATCTGGAGAGAGGTAGGTTGGTTGCACGAGAGCAAAGACAGCTTGAGGATTGCTCTTGAGTGAGCTTCACTTCTTGAGACTGAGCTTTCGGTGACCCATGAGAGGGTCCTTAAACTTGAGGTATAGGCTGCCTGTTTGAGAACAGAGCAGAGACCAAGCTTTTGGGGACCCACGAGAGAGCCGCTAAGCTGGATATGTGGGCTGCCTGTTTGAGAACAGTGCAGAGACCAAGCTTTTGACGACCCGTGAAAGAGCCGCTAAGCTGGATATGTGAGATGCATGCTTAAGAGCAGTGCAGAGATGTAGACTGCTTGTTTGAGAACAGTGCAGAGATAGGCTGCCTGCTTAAGAGCAGTGCAGAAATATAGGCTGCCTGTTTGAGAACAGTGCAGAGATAGGATGCCTGCTTAAGAGCAGTGTAGAAGTGTAGGCTGCCAGTTTGAGAACATTGCAGAGACAAGACAAGCTCTTGGTGATCTGTGAGCTGATTCAACTTGCCTGGACCTGTTGATATCATCAACATTTATATATTTTTGAGCTTTTGTCAATTGTTTTAGTATGCTCTTCGGTGGACACTTCATCACTGAGAAAAAGAAGCTTGATGACCGGAGGCCTCCCAAGAAGGCGATCATGCTAACCTTTTCATGAGGCTCTTCGACTTGAAGGACCTCCTCGTTAAAATGAGTGAGGTAGCTCCTTAAGCTCTCGTCTGGACCCTACTTTATGCTGAGCAGATGGGTGGCCGGTTTTTATTGGCGGCGTCCACTAATGAACTATGCCACAAATGACCTGCTCAGTTCAACGAAGGAGCCTATGGAGGTTGGGGTGAGTTTGGCGAACCATTGTCGCGCTGATCCCTTTAAGGTAGTTAGGAATGCCCTACACATAATTCTTTCGTAGACGTTGTGCAGCTACATGAGGGTCTTGTAAGTCTTGAGGTGATCCAATGGGTCATTCGTACCTTCAAAGGTTTCGACGGATGACATTTTGAACTTTTGGTTAAGCGGATAGTTTGCCATGTTAGGTACGAAGGGTGTGTCGGTTCGTCTAATCGAGGTAGTCCAATGTTTCGGGTCCTTGGGCCTTCATGGCATTGAGGACGTTACCCAGTTGATTTTGCACCTCTTTTATTTTTTCGTCCCAATGGTGGGCTTCCTTGTGTGGGACGCCCAAGCCATCCACATAAAGGTTCTAGAAGGGTAGAGAGGAGGGCTCTACAAGGGCCGGGGCGCCAGAGTAGAGCACCAAGCTGGGCGCCAGGCATGGGTGCTTGGGTTCCAAGAGAGGCTTGGGCGCCAGGCTTGGCGCCAGGAGAGGCTTGGGCGACAGGCTTGGCACCAGGAGGTGCCTGGGTGCCAGGCTGGGCGCCAGGAGAGGCCTGGGCACCTGTGCTGTCCTGGGTGCCTAGCTTGGATGCCATAGTGTATTCCCTAGGCGTCTGGATGTCCTCGTCGGGCGTTTGATTGTTTGGAGAGGTGAAGAGGACTTCAATGCATGTTGAAGATGCATTGGGTGGCACTCTATGTGGGGGCTTGAGGTGGCGCCCATGGATTTGGGTTCTTGATAAGAGGCGGTACGGCCTTGGCAGAGGGAAATGATAATTGCTCCCTTGTAGGCGAGGCCCCAACGAGCGGCGCCTTCAGCAGGTTGGGCAAGAGGAGAGACGTCTTTGGTTGTTTAGGCGTCGGCTTTGCTACGGAGAGAGGGCGAGATGGAGGAGAGGTATGGCCTTCAGCACGGGCGATGCCAGGGTCAATAGGGGTGAAGCCCAGGGCTATGTGGGCGGCGCCCAAGGTGCTAGTGAATGCTCCCTTAAAATTTTTGGTATGGCATCATTCGTGAGGAAAAAGACCTTAAGCAATTCCTGCGGTAGAGTGGGTGGCTCCCATAGTGTAGGAGGTCATGTGGGCGGCACCTAAGGCCCTAGTGAGCAAACGGGAGGCGCCCATGACGCAAGATGCGGTGCCTAAGGGGTTGTTGGGATGCCCAAAAGGTTGCAGGAGGCACCAAGGGGCTGCTAGATGCCAAAGGGGCTGCAGGAGGTGCCCAAGGGGCTGCTGGACGCCCAAGAGGCTGCAGGGGGCTCCCAAGGGGCTGCTGGACGCCCAAGGCACCGGTGGAGTATCAGAAAAATCGGCAAAACTTTGAATGACCATAAGTTTTTGCTTGGGAGTCCGTTTGAGGCGATTTTTTTTTCGAATCTTGATATTTTTTCGAGATCTACGACATATGTTCAACAAATTTCTCTAAAAAATACTTCTATCTCTTTGAATATGAGTTTTAAGTATATACGATGGTGGAGAACTGTGTGGTGTCTTTCCTTCCTTCCAAGGGGGTGAAGTTTGATGCCCTCAGTGCTTTTTGGTCAAGTTTCGAATGTCTGATTACTTCCCGAGAGATGGGTCCCGATGGTGCCCCACTCTTTTCCAGTCTGGGACTTCTGATGAGAAGGTCTGGGCGTCAGACATGATGGTCTGGGCGCCTGATGAGGAGGTATAGACACCTGTCTGGGCGCCTGATGAGGAGGTCTAGGCACCTGTCTGGGCGCCTGCAATGGCAGGGGCGCCTGATGAGGAGGTATGGACATCTAAGAGTCCTCGTAAGGCTTCTGGTTGTCCTCATCAGTCATCTCCACGTTGGGCGAGATGAAAATCTCGTTGCTCTTCGTCTCTGTTGGTACTGGATATCAAACTCGCCAAGCTACACTACCCATTTAAGGAGTCTCCCAGACACGTCTAGGCTTTCCCAAGACTCTTTTCAGAGGTTGATCTGACCTCTACTCTCTGGTATGCTCTACTCACATAGTAGATAGGCTTATGTGCTCCATCATCGTTCCAAGTAGGTTTTGAGTGTCTGGGCTTGATGTCTAAAGTGTGGAATGCTCCTTTGGGGCTCCTCCTTGTCCGGCGAGCATGAGTTGGAGGATCTGCTGGTTTTGAGCCACAAACTGTTGCATAGTCTCCAATATTTGTTGCGTATTCGGGACAGGATTGGCTGGTGGAGGAGCAACCTCCTTCTCTCGTGCTGGATTATTTTAAGGGGGATTCATCGATCTGATGGTGATTGCAACAAATTCAACAAAGAAAGTATTTAGGTGAGAATTTTGTCGTTCCCACAGATGGTGTCAAACTGATGATGCACAAAATTGACCTTGCACACCAATAGTCAAGTAATTTAGAAATTAAAAGTAGTAATTAAAATAAAGAGAGATGATTTATAGTGGTTCGGTCAATATGATAGACGTCCACTTTTGAATGGCAAAGGGTTGCCGGTATTTTATTGATTTCGATAAGTAATGAGACCGGATAGTTACAGATTGGAGAGGAAGAGGAGTTTTATGCTCTATAGAGTGTCTTGCCCCCCAAGCATTGGTGGGACTTTACATTTTATAGTCAGTCTCTAACAGAATGGAGCTACTAAATGGCAATTACTCAGTTATCCTGGTGGGATTTGTAGATTATCCTCAACGGGTGTGGCCGTTAAGGAGCTCTCCATAAGTCCCGATTAATGTTGACTGCTTCCAAGGTGGTAGAGAAGGTGAGGGGTCTTGAGTGCTCTCTGGATCTTGTGGCTAAGCTGAGGTAGTTCCATGGTGAACTTGATTGGGCTTGGACCTCATCTGGCCTGCTGGGTCTTCATAAGTTTGAGCCTTTAATTGCAATTGGACTGCAGTATGGTTTTGGGCTTGACCCATCAAAAATAATATGGGTCCTCCTCTTAGGCGAGGCCCTAAGCGGTTGCCTAAGAGTATATGCCAAAATTGATATGCCAAATTTAAATTTGAACATTTATGTGGAAATCTATAATATAAAACAGGGCGGCTTCAACAAGCTGATCGGTCGGTTTCAAATCAATTCAAAAGTCTCTAATCCAAAAGCTCACAATACATCTCACTCAAATTCAAAAGTCCATATATGTTTCCCCCAAAACCATCTCATTCAATCTAACCCAACCCAACCCAACCCAACTATCACATTCAACCCAACCCAACCCAACCCAACCCAACGACTCTTCCCCCAAATCTCTTCCCTCTCATGTCGTCTTTCTCATCTCAGTCTCTTCACTGTCATAGAGTAGACGGCGAGAGACAGTGGTCACTTCCCCAAAATCCATGGCACGACCACTTCTTCCTTCCTTCCTCTCTCTTCCCCATCCCCTGTCCCTCCCCCTAATATTCTCCCCAAACACACAGACACTCAGTCTCTCTCTCTCACCATCGCCAAAGCTAGAGGCAGAGCCACCAGAGCTAGAGAAATCGCGCCACAACGCCTTCTTCTCCCAGGTATCCCTCTTCTATTCTTCTTCTCTCCCTCTACACACATGCAGATAACACCCCCAGCTTCCCCCTTCTGTGAATCCCAACCGCACACACACACACAACACAACAAGCAAAACTCCCATACCCACACAGAACACTCACGCCCATAACACACCCGCACCGTTCTCCACCGTAAACCTACTCCACCTTCATCGTCAGTCCCACTTCCCTTCATCAAACCCACACCACCACACAATGACCTACCAAGTGTTTGTTTAAATTCCTAAGAGAAGTTTGTGCAAATATTTGACAAAATTTTGGTTACGACTTTTTTCAAAGGTGGAGAAGATTTGAAGTGACCTTTAGTTTGTGTGTTCTAGACTTGATTTGGCAAATGGTTACCTTCCTAAAAGACCTGATTTGGCAAATGGTTACCTTCCTAAGGATTGGCAAATGTTTTTGATCGCGGTACAAAAGAAAAAATATTTTTTCCGCTACAACAATCACATGGGCATACTAAGATGAGAATGGGGATACTAACTCTCTTTTACGTATCAAGAAACACATGGGCATACTCCCCATTAGCATCGTGAATTTATTAACATGTAAAATAAAAAAAAGAATTGAGTAATCTGGTTGAAAAAAATTGATAATGCATGATAGGATCTCAGCCTTATCTGTTATTCCTGATATTGTAGGTAGATCGGTGGTTGAGAAAATATTAGACACAAATGAGTCAGTCAGATTTGAATCATTTGCGGGTAGATTAACAGTAAAGAAACATTGTAGCAAATTGAAATAAAAATATGAAAGAAATACCACACTTCCTCTGTCAAAGTACCCTGATTTTTTTTAATTTTTGTTGACGTGATGATAGATTGGTCCTTCACATAATTGATGCAGTGGGTACGATGTCTCAAAGATCAAGTTCTCAATTTTTAAAAATTTTGTTGTTCTTTAAAATTTTGTTTCTTTATGATTGCAGCCTTGCAGAGTCATATAATTTGTAAGGAACACAATTGTTATAGTTTGGAGAATATTGAGGAAGACAATCTTTTGTGGTTAAGACATCTTAGTTTGCACGATTGAAACTGTTCAAAGAGTACTATTGCCAAGATTTTAGGTATGATTTGGTTTTTGCTTTCTTATTCCTATGAGATTTAATAACCTCGCAGGTTGAATGTTCTTGATAGCTTGCTTTTTTTTCAAAAAAAAATAAATAACGTATTTTGGTAAAATTTAAATGGATGTCGACAAGATTTCTATATTGGTGAATTTGTGTCTTTCTTATGCAATGTGATAGGAATATAAAATGAAATGACTACTTAGGTTGGTGGTTGAGTTATGATTTTCATTCTAGACATTGTACAAATATGACATTTTGGACTTGTTGCATTAGTTGGCAAATGATTGTATTAACGTAGAACTATGACGCGATGGTGAGTCCAATTGTTTGTTTGGGATGTGATTTCTTAAGAATAAACAAACATTTGCCAAGTACTAGCCTTGGATGATATCATTACACAAACCATATACATAGGTTGATATTATTTTCGAGGGTCTGCTTTTGGAGAAATTATGTCAAAAATTTGTAAAAAAATTATAATGTCACATGAAGATTTGCTTTGGTGAAATCACATGGGACAATAATGGAATTTCTTTTACCTTAACCTGATTTGTGATTATCCTTTTTTGTGTTATTTTACTCAAATTCTCAATTCTTGCTTTTGGATTTAGAATCTATTGTTTATTAACTTAGAATTGGTGGCTTATTGTTTATATCTATTTGTGAGTTTTATCGTTTATCTTAGTTGGGGCGTTGACAGATCTTGGTACAATTTGGATGAGAAATTGCAAACAACAAAGGTCCAGGATATGTCCCAGGCAATGTCTTGTTGGTAACCATTAAGAGTGTAGAAGTTGGGCATGTTAGCATCATTGTTATTCACTTGGTAAGTGATTTCCTTTCCATTCTTTTAACAAGTTGTTCTGTGCATATGAATTTGATGTTCTAATAAACTTGGTTCCTTTTTGGATTTACATTGTTTGGATTGAATTTTGCATGATACATGTTATAGTGAAACCCAAAACTAATTTGAAATGTAGGAATTTCAACTGAAAAATAAAATCATGGGTTTGTAGTTAAACTCATATTCTAAGTGCAGTGCATTTGTATTTTAAGTTTTTTATACCTTCAATTGGTGCATTTTCATAATGCTAAGAATGTTTTGGCAAAATACTCCAGCGTGAAACTGCTTTTCCTCTTCTTTTTTTTTTCTCATATTGTGGTATAGGTTAACCTTTTTTTTTTGTTGCCATGCTGCAAGTTACTTATTGGGTTTTTACAGTACTTTGATCCTTGATTCTTAATCTCTTTCTCCTCTGGTTATCTTATTTTCAGATTTTACAGTACTTTTCCAGGTAAGTTTTTTGCAGGACTTTGATATTTGCTTCTTAAAGGAACAAAATCAGCATTGACAATAATTATTGCCCTTTTTAAGAGGATAATATTGTTTTTTTTGACACAATTGCATGCATTGGGTTATATAACCAAGAAACCTAGAGAATAAAATCAATATTAATTGAACTTTCTGCTTGATCATAGAGGTGGGTTTTCTTACTTTTGGTATATCTTTGGCCCTACTTAATTTTGTGACTTTAATGGAACTGAATTTTTTCTTCCAAAGAATTCGAAACAAATTAGTGTTTGAATATCAAAATACTCTAGCGTGGCAAAATATTGAGCTTTGGTAGTGAGAATGTTTGATCGTATTCCAACAACACTTTAGTAGTCGAATCGTATTTGAGAAAAGTTGTGGTTACCTCTTTTGATTTTCTTTCTGCTCTTTATCATTTAATTTGGGTCCTTTATTCATTGAATTAATATTTAGAGCATTATTCGATTTTTGACTTTTAATTTATTTTTTTCGATACCATGTAGAACTTGAGAACAAGATACTTAAGAATGTGAATGCACGATTTTATTCTTCTCTCATTCAGTGATTGCTTACATAAATAGGAACTTAGAGCATTAAGAACTTATAACATTATTAGATTTCTGACTTTTAATTTATTCTTTTCGATATCATGTAGAACTTGAGAACAAGATACTCGAGTTGACCTGTTTGGGTTTAATTATATTTTTTTGTCTACTTTTTTAAGTTCTATTGCACCTTTTTAAAAAAAGTGTTTGTCGTGATTTGATATAGTAACTCGATTTTTTGGTGTGCTTGATTTTTATATTGGAATGTGCCTTCAGACTTGTTTTTTTTTTTTTTGATTATTTGGTAGACAAACATTTGAAGCTTATTGGTTGCGTATCTTTTGATTCATAATAACTAGGCGAAGTTTTAATTATTATTTTTCACAAAATTTTAATTTATTCCAAGGGCAGATAAATTCTAATCTTTCATGGGATATTTTGATTACTTTAATCACTTTTTGCAGTATCCTTACTCTAAAATCAGTTATCATTCCAGCACTACTGTGAATATTACCAGATCAGTGCCCACAATTCAGTGGTCAAGAACCATAATCATTCGGTGGTGTATTAATTTCCTAGGTACACCCCCTTTCTCACTCTCTCTCTCCCTCTCCCTGGCAAACAGTCACAAACACACATACACAAACCTCACCCAAACACAAATACATGAGCACACAACATAGGGTGAGAGGATGTTGAGGAGCTAAGGAATGTTAATGGTCATTTCTAATTGAGGACAACCAACATACTTCATGGCTTCATTAGGCTTGCAAGACAAAGTGCCAGTTTAAGATTTGGTCTTAGGGTCCTTTTCCTACATGCACGGGTTTAAATTGAACAGATGGTAGGGGCACTATATTCTACGTGTGTACATTGAGAATTGATAAATGTTATTGTTGTACATGAGCATAATGATGATTAGTAACGAATTGGACCTTTAGTGTGATGTACATAATTTTCCTTGGTTTAGTTTAACCTACAATTTTTTCTTGTAGTTTGTCATAGGTTAGTTTTGCCTAGCTTTTTTCTTTGTTTTGTGAACAATTTTGAAACTCATTTACCTTATAAATGAGAAAGACTTCATTGACTTTGTTGTGGTTTGAAATATTTATAGGTTGTTTGTGTTTTTAGAAATTAAAATAAGGAAGCATGTAGATGACATTAAAACCTCAGGCTTACAAATAACCCCCATTTCATTCATTTCTTTCCTATAGAAATGATGTATTACTTTTTATCCATTTATTTTACTCTTTTGAGATTATGGATTATTTTTATTTTTATTTTCAACAGATTATTGCACAAAGTACTGGATATGTTTGTGCATATGTGTGTCCGGTTGAAAATATTAATTTCCAAAAATGTTGTTGTCACACCCCGAAAATTTTTATTCCTTATAAAAAAATATTCAGGCATGATTAAAGAAAATAAATTCACACCGAATTTACGATAACCTTTCTCATATTATTGTATTTCGCGTACGAGTACATAATATTTATATAACTATCTCAATATTCTGGATACAACGTAAAAAGAAATAATAATAGCAGATTTTATCTGTAGTTCTTTTAGCTTATCCTCCTTCCCGGCATCATATCTCTGAAAAATGTTAGATAGGGATGAGCTCACCAGCTCAGTAGGATAATGTTTATCAATGACTATCAATGTTTTAAAACAATGCATAATATAAGTAAATAACAGATAATCGCAAGAATAGGGTAAATTAATAACTCAAGTAAATAAATAAATTTCAGCACATATCGATCATATCAATCTGTCAATTTTCTGGTTCACGCATGAACCGCCTCCAGAGAAAAACTTTGGGGTCTTGCACCGTAGGGAACCCAATGCCCTTTTTGTTTTTTTAGAACACTAATACCAGAAATTTTGTGGTGCCACACAGGCTACCACGGCAACCGATATTACTAACCAGTGAATCCAAGGACTAGTAGGAATCCTGTGAATCCTCACAAGGATCACGCATCTACTAACCACATGCCCTCGATTATGTGCATTCATAGTAATTTCATTAAAATCACAAAATAAAGTCATATCGTAATCAGACCTAACAACAAATTAAACATTAAATATTAATAATAATAAAACATTTGTACAAGTCAAACATTAAATAATAATAATAAAATTTATTATGCAACGTGGTTTCATAAGATAATTAGGGTCTCGATATAATTAAAATTTCAACATGACCACGACTTATTTATAAAACTCCACTTTGACCCCATCATTAAAACGATATAATAATCCATAAAAAAAATAGATTTAATATGAAACCCCTAAATATGCATGAAATGCATCAATGATAGTAAAAGATAAAAGAAACCATACCTCTGTCATGAGCTCTACTCGATACCGTGTACTGTAACAAAATAATCGAAATAATATTTTAGAATAACAATATATAATAAGAGCTTAGTTAAGCTAGAATAATTTATGAAAAAACTATCGAAAAATAATGATACTTAAATTTGATCCAAAAATATGAAATGAGGATCAATCTTTAAGAAACTCAAACTAATAAAATTTACTAAGTAATAACTAAACAAATCTTATCCAAAATTTTGATCGTAACCGCGAACTCTTAGGTCCACAAAATTTTGATCATTTTTCTCTCTTTTGTTTCTCTTTCTTCCCCTCTCTTTCTCTCTTCCTCTCAGCCGTGCCTGTGGCTTGGCATTGCATGGCTTTTATAGCCAAACTTTTCTTGGGGACCAAGGCTTCAACAGTATTTTTGGACAGTTGTCCATGTTCTCACCATATCTCTCTTTTTTTTTTTTTTTACTCTTTCCTTTTTGCACGTTTCTTAATTCCCCACCATGTCTTTTTTTTTTAAAATATCTAGAATAATATCTTTATAATTGTCCATATATTCACTTTATTATGATAACGATATTTGACCTAAATTATAGTCATTCGATTCGTTTTCACTAAAAAAATTTATTAATTATAAATTTAAAACATAAACTTTAATTATATAGAATCATAATAGATGACCTAATTAGCGTATCAATGATTAATTAATATACGGGTCGTCACAGTGCTTATGATTTTTTTTTAAATAGGCACCCATAAAGCATTCTTTTTAAAATCATAAGCAAATATTTGTCCAAGCAAATAGGCACCCACGAATATTTCTAATTTTTTTATTTACTCTATTTCTTATATTTACAGCCATCATAGTGTACTAATCACCACTGCAAACTCTCAACATTGAAAAATGAAAGATCTCACCATTTTTGGTCGTGTGAATTTAAACATCTTCTATTCTTTTCGGCACAGCAAAATATTCACATATTTATTTCACTTTATTTTCACGCATCTTTTTACAGATTGATGAAGAATTAGAGCAAGTCGTAAGATGAGTTTCATATCACTCATATTTTTAATAATTTTTTCTCATATATTTTGTGTTCATTTACTTGTTAAGTGCATATTTATGTATAAGTTCAATTGCTCAAGAAAAATAATGTTGGTGTTGTGATCCGCGACGAACGCGAACTCAATTGTATCCTCATTTCTGAGGTAGTGTCATGACACATCAGTTTGTTTATAGATTAGACTTTTTTTCCTATATAATGATTTCACTTATCTATGCTTACTATCTAAAAGACAAAAGAAAGAGTAGTCGTAACTATAAATGCAAAGTGTAAAGAAAAATGAATATTAACCTCTTCTGACAAGGAAAAGGTAAGTACTTCGTGCCAAATAGTATTACATTGTTAATATTTTAACAATGTTATTTTATTGATCAAACATTTTATTTATGTTATTTCATCTATAGAATTGGGATGAAGCAGTGTAGGAGTTAAAAAGACTAAATGCAACTCATATTTTTCGATGAGATTGTTTGAATAAGGTAACTAAATTTATTTTTTATAGTTTATTTTTTATTTTCAAATTTATAATTTTAAAATTCCTGTCGTGTACTAAATTTAGCTATTTTTGTAAATGCTAGATTGTTGTACATTCTCCCAGTTGGAAGCTATAGATTTGGATTGATACAATTACATTCAAGGCTGTGATAGAGAAACTGTTTTTATAATGACGTACAGATAAATGATTCATTTTGATAAACTGGATTAAAGAATGACTTATTTTTACAAATGTACTATATATAATTACGTGTTTTGGTCATTCTTTCATCTTATTTATGTTTATGCACAACCATGTGGATTTGTGTGTATTTTGTTTGTTCCGTGTTTAGTCTTGATTAATTATACATGGTTGAGAGGATATATTTGATTTTGATGTGAATTGATGGTTGAGTATGGAATTAAGTTGTGATGTATGATGATTGTGGTGGAAATAAAATTGAATTGTAGTTGTACGAGACATTATTATGATTGTTTTGTATGATTGTGAGTTTTGTAGACAACTTGAAATCTTGTTGAACTCCTATTTTTATGGGAAATTTTGCCAATTTTTTTGAAAAATTAGTGGGGGCTTGATTGATTTCAATATATTTAATTAAAGCAAATGTTGAAAAATTATTTCAAATTAACCATTTATTTTAGTTTGCAAAGTGCCTTTAGGCACAATAATATTTTTCAAGTTCTAATTCAAGCTTTCGTTACTTCGTGTCTTTATGCAAAGACAATTACTATATCAACTTAATCGAATTTGCGTGGTTGGGTATGAATCGTTGATGTTAGGGGATTGTTTTGTTTGTTTTTTAGTTTTGGTTATAGGTTAGTCTTTCATGGTCTTCTATTTTCAAAGGAAACCAAGTTGAATTTTTAGTTTTGATTTCATTGTATTGTGCATTCAAGAGACTCTGATTTTTGTAGATGGGTTGAGATTTTTATGGTTCTTAGTTTTAGAGTAAATTTGACGAAATAGTCTCCAAATAATATTTGGGGACTATATTAATTTCAATTGCTTAAATTAAAAAAAATTAAATTAAATTTTTTGAGGAATTAATTGGTTGGTTTACGTTGTACTGTACCTTCAGACACGAGTTATCCTTAGTTTGACATATAACATTACATTGTAATCCAACCAATATGTGAAAATAATTTATTTTATCCAATCTTTATCTTTAAATCTCTTTTCTTATATTAATTTAATATATATTTTTAAAACAAAATTTTGGATTAATTAAAATAAATATTATTTAAAATAATATAAATTTTATATAAAAGTAGCATATATTTAATTGAAACTGCAATTCTCATTAAACTTAGCTAATATAAATTTAAATGACAGTTAAAAGTACTACTACCTCCATGACAATACAAAGTGCTCAACAAAATCAGCTTGGAGTGGAGAATGTGTTCCCCTATCGCGAATGTGTAAGTGATTTTGAATAAAATTCCAAAATTTTAAGGTGTATTCGTGTGACATAACAAGTTCTCAATTGTCACTCTCGTTTGCATCACAATTGAATGGAAGATTTTCATCGTGCTCTTCTTCAACAATCATGTTGTGCATTGTAATGTAAGCATTCATGATCAGTTGAAGTATTTGACGATCCCAAAAATGAGCAGGGAACAACTGCAAAATGCGCTTGGAGCACTCCAAACACTCGTTCAACATCTTTCCTTCTAGATTCTTAAGTTGCAGAATTTTTTTTTGCCTTTGACCCGTGTGGACATGGAATTGTTTTCACAAATATCACTTTGTGTAATCATGATCATTAATTGTGTAAATGGCTGTAGTAGCTCGGCCTTTAACGAGATCGCTAAATAAAGGAGATCAGTCCAATACATTATTATCATTGTGTGAAATTGATAGTCCAAAAAAAAAAAAACATATCATATCCAAAGGTCATATGAAGCAACGACTTTAAGAATCGACAAAGGCTCATGGTGGTCTCCGCAAACATACATACATTTTCATGTAGCTGGACAATTATTCCACTTCCAATACATATAATCGATGCTACCAAGCATCCTATGAAACCCACATCTATCACCTTTTGATAAAACTTACAAATGTTGGCGTTGTTTGGGTGTCTCAAGTACATGCGCCAAAAATTTCAACAACTACCTAAACAAACCTTTTTACTGATTTAATTGAGGTACTCTCAGCAATCCTCATATAATCATCCACAATATTTGTCGTTACTCCATAAACAAGCATCCTCCAATAACCTTTTGAAGAGGTGACAAACCAAGACAACCAGCTCAATCTCTCATTTGGACAAAGTACAGTCATGAACTTCCACTAAATTCACAATTTGAAGAAAAAGAGATTGTCCCATTTGAAACCTCCTTCGAAATTGGATAGTAGTGTACACTGAATTTTCTACATGAAGATTCCAATGGCTATAAAAATTCCAACGGCTATAAAAAAAATTGTACCCCAATGGCTATAGAAATCCCAATAGCTAATCTTCAACGGCTATAGAAATCCCAAAGGCATGAAGAACTTGTAGGCATCAACGGCAGGAAGAATCTATTGCCTTCAACAACATGAAGAACCCGTACAAAATGTTTGTACCGATACAAGACTATTTTGGTTGGTCATGTACCAGTACAAGTAAGTAAAGCCGATACAAGCATGTAAAGACTATTTTGACATATCTGTTGGAGAAGCCTTGCATGCTAAAAAGAACCTTTGGAGCCTCCACCTGGCATTTGGCATGCCGGTTGGGAGATGCTCTAAGCTTCTAAGCTGTCTTACACTTGGGCC
The DNA here is from genome assembly GCA_023539305.1 of Ilex asprella. Taxonomy (NCBI): domain Eukaryota; kingdom Viridiplantae; phylum Streptophyta; class Magnoliopsida; order Aquifoliales; family Aquifoliaceae; genus Ilex; species Ilex asprella. The sequence continues at coordinate 2,597 of JAHQCQ010000805.1, read as the reverse complement.
GGCACTGGTTCCACAAAAACCTGAAACCGAGAGACATCAAAGCTTCTTGATGGGTGTCTGGTGTGCAGACAATATATAGCCATCCTAATTTACAGGAAGCCAACATTTTTCGCTATAAATGACTTTCATTCTTTATTAAATTCGAAGGGCCTTGGTGTCGATTGATCGCAAGGAAAAAACAACTCAACACATTGCAAGAAAAAAGAAAAGAAAAGGGACTGTCCTTTTCACAGCATAAACAGGACAGTAGACTCCGGCTAAAACCTCTTTGATCGAACACATTTCCAATCATTTAGATACCTGACCATTTCTGGTGTCACTTGCAATGCTGCAACTTTCTGCCAAGTTTGTGTCAAGGCCAATGCAGCGCTTTGTTCACTTGATCTATATATCTTCTTCATCAAGTGCTGGCTTATCTTGACCATCACCAATTCCAATCAGTTGGGGCGGTTAACAGAGATTGATTTCCCAATGATGACCCTTACTCCATAGTTCCCTATATAAAGTTTCATTATGAGATCCTTACTTTCCAGTTTGGCTACAAATAACCAACAACTGAGTAAACTGCCTCAGTTCGCCGCTTGGCATCATAGCTGCACTCGGTGCTTTACTAACACCACATGCTATAATAGTGTTACCAAGGAATAATGAAGTCTCTGATGTTTTCGCCCTGCACTTCTCTTGTGAAAGGCTCCGTAGGTCAGCTCCATGTTCTCAAGAAAGGCTCTTTCCCTCTCACCAGGGCATGATGGCTTTAAGGTGTATAAAAAAGACAGGAATATGACATGACAAACAGCTGTGAAGCATATGAGGGACTTGAAATGTAGTCCTGAATTTCTCTACAAGCATTTTATCAGCAGGAAAGGCCATAGAAAAGCAAGCAATGGAAGATTAAAACCTTCTCCAATTTCAGAGTTACTAACTGCTAAAGGGCCTCAGCTTCTTGCTGGTTGGCACGTGTACATGTAACTTTTCGTAATACAGCTGAAAAATTTGAACCTCCTCTGACTCTTTATCATCAAGCAGCTGTCTTCGCAAGGATTTTAACACTAAAATCTTCAAATTCCACCAGCAGATGCTCCTAATAGATATCAAAGATCACATTTACTGGAAGGCAGTGGCTTATGCAGTTATACTACACTTCTTCTGGCTGACTACTGCACCAAATGAAGCAGAAATAGGTGGTTCTTGCACGGCTGCACAAAAGAAATTTTGAAGCAATTGGAACTTGCAGTATTTTTTTTTGCAAGATAATTTTCAGAATGAGGAACAGAAGGTAAAACAAAACCTTGTTCAGTGACTTCAGCTGAAAGGCAATAATTTCGATGCTAAATCCATATAATACTTTTTTTGAAACCCTTGTTCATAGTATGGTGTGGTAGAACTTCAGCTTCTTCTCTTGGGTAGCAAGATTAGAGGACGAGTTACAAGTTTGGAGCAATCAACATTGAGTGCCAGCTACTTCGGTTCATCATTTCAAACAAACAAAACAATTTTAATGATCTCAAATGTTTCAAGATGCTTAGGCCTCAGTAATTTCATCATATAAAATGCCATTATAATTGCCACTTCCTGAGAACACGCACCGAAGAATCTGCCTCCACATTCCCATCTTTGGTACAAAACCATGCCTCACCATCTGCTTCAGAGCCCAATCTACATCTCCCAGAAGATTTTGGTTGCAAAGCCCATGTATTATCAACTTATATGACTCAAAACTCGGATTCACACCCGACAATATCATCCTATCCATAAAATCCTTTGCCTCAACAAACTTCTTGCTATCAAGTAAACCATACAAGACCTCTTGGTAAGTCCCCGGATTTGGATCGCATCCTTTTAGCCTCATTTTATCGAAAAGTTCTGTACTTTCTTCAACCTTCCCTTGTTTCCTAAGTCCTGAAATCAATATATTAAGTGTGATTGTATCTGGTTCTACGCCTTCATTTCCCATCCTCTCTAACAGCCCGAGTGCTTCATCAGCCCTACCACACTCACATAACCCATGCATTAAAGTAGAAAAAGTCCTCACGTTCGGTATACAACTCTGTTTAGGAAATTCATCGAGCACATAGAATGCAGCATCCAAGTTTCCATTCTTACACAATCCTTTGATAATTATATTCAAACTACAAGCATCAATTTCTATTCCCAATCTGGAAGCACCCATGTACACCTCATGAACAACATCAAACTGCTTTGTTGACACCAGCAAATTCAACACAAAATTGAAAGTTTTCACTGTCGGCCAACAATTATATTTTGGCATATCAAAAAGGATCTCAATAGCTCTATTTATTCGACCCATAACATGGCCATAGATCTTGATAACATTGTAGAAAAAATCATCAGAAAGTCTACAACTTTTTTCAACTCTGATTCTTTTCATGACTTCCTCAATGCCATCAAAGTTCTTGGTCAGTGCAAGCTTGTTGATGACTGCAGTGAAAAGAGCTTCATTGGGTTTATAGTCTTTGCGCTTTGAGAGCTGGTCGAGTACTGTGAGAGCTGAATTGGGATCTTTCAGGGTTAGGAAGATCTTGACAACCTCAGTTGGGCTTAACCAGTCTTTGTGGTTAAGTAAGTTAAAATTATCA